>JAVKPL010001879.1:0-17483 GCA_032173675.1 Gastrolobium villosum | reverse complement strand
GAGATTTCAACTTGTCCGCTGGTCTGAGGGTGGTATGGTGTTGCCACCTTGTGAGTAACACCATACTTTGTAAGCAAACCTTCAAATTGCTTATTGCAGAAATGGGTTCCTCCATCACTAATGATTGCACGAGGAACCCCAAAGCGGGTGAAAATATTTCTTCTTAAGAAGGAAATCACCACCTTTGCATCATTTGTGGGTGATGCAATTGCTTCTACCCACTTGGACACATAGTCCACAGCCACCAAGATGTACTGATTTGAGTAAGACTTAGGGAATGGTCCCATGAAGTCAATTCCCCAAACATCAAAAAGTTCTACTTCTAATATACAGTTGAGGGACATCTCATCCTTTCGTGAAATGTTTCCCGTTCTCTGACACTTATCACACTTCTCCACAAAGTTCCGCGCATCTTTAAAGATTGTTGGCCAATAATAGCCACTCTGCAATACTTTTTGCACGGTTCGGTTAGTTCCAAAATGACCCCCGTAATCAGATGCGTGGCAATGCCACAGAATATCTGGTATCTCGAATTCAGCAACACACCTGCGAATAATACCATCAGCACATTGAAAATATAAAAATGGATTATCCCAATGGTACCTCCTTGCATCATGTAGGAACTTTTTCTTTTGTTGCCAAGTCAGATCATCTGGAATTGTACCAGCAGCTTTGTAATTTGCAAGATTTGCAAACCATGGATGCATTATTATTGCCATCACTTGTTCATCAGGAAAGAACTCATTGACCTCAACTTCAGGTCCTTCTTGTAGTTGCTTATTTTGAATCCTTGACAAATGATCAGCAACTTTATTTTCCACTCCTGTTTTATCCCTAATTTCTAAATCAAACTCTTGAAACAAAAGCATCCAACGCAACAATCTTGGCTTTGCATCTTGCTTGCTCATTAAATACTTAATAGCAGCATGGTCAGTAAATACAACAACTTTAGAGCCTATCAAGTAAGATCTAAATTTGTCCAATGCATAAACTACTGCAAGCATTTCTTTTTCAGTAGTGGCATAATTTGCTTGTGCCTCATTAAAGACTTTGCTTGCATAGTAAATAACATGTAACAATTTATTCTTACGCTGACCAAGGACTGCACCCATAGCGTATGCGCTCGCATCGCACATGAGTTCAAAAGGAAGGTTCCAATCTGGTGCTATCAGAACTGGTGCTGTGGTTAGCTTTTCTTTTAACACATTGAATGCATTGAGACAAGCTTCATCAAACATAAACTCTTTGTCTTTTACCAACAGCTGGCTAAGAGGCTTTGCAATTTTCGAAAAATCCTTGATGAATCTTCGATAAAACCCTGCATGACCTAAAAAACTTCGCACCCCATTAATGTTAACGGGAGGAGGAAGTTTTTCAATAAGCATCAACTTAGCCTTATCAACTTCGATGCCCTGTTTGGAAATCTTATGGCCCAATACTATGCCATCTTGTACCATAAAATGGCACTTTTCCCAATTAAGCACTAAATTAGTTTCCTGACATCGCTTCAAAACCTTAGCTAAATTAACTAAGCATGAATCAAAGCAGGAACCAAACACAGAAAAATCATCCATGAAAACCTCCAAATATTTTTCTACCATATCAGAAAAGATAGAAAGCATACACCTTTGGAATGTCGCGGGTGCATTGCAGAGGCCAAATGGCATTCTTCTGTAAGCAAAAACTCCAAATGGGCATGTGAAGGCTGTCTTTTCCTGATCCTCTGGTGCTACTGGAATTTGATTGTAGCCAGAATATCCATCCAAGAAGCAATAGAAAGCATGACCCGCTAGTCTTTCCAGCATTTGATCAATAAATGGAAGGGGAAAATGATCTTTCCTGGTGGCTGAATTTAGCCTCCTGTAATCTACACACATCCTCCAACCTGTGATAGTCCTTGTGGGAATCAGCTCATTTTTTTCATTTTTCATGACAGTTAACCCTCCCTTTTTTGGGACTGTCTGTACTGGACTTACCCATGCAGTGTCAGAAATGGGGTAAATCATCCCAGCATCCATGAGTTTCATCACCTCCTTTCGAACTACTTCCTTCATTGTTGGGTTTAATCTTCTCTGAGGCTGCCTTACTGGTTTGATATTATCTTCCATCAGGATCTTGTGAGTACAGAAAGAAGGATTAATTCCCTTCAGATCAGAGATAGACCACCCAATGGCTGTCTTGTGCTCTTTGAGTACTTTCAACAACTTCTCTTCTTCAGATGGAGACAAGTCTTTGTTGATGATTACTGGGTAATCTTTTGTATCTCCTAGAAAGGCATATTTAAGAGTGTGAGGTAACTCTTTTAATTCAACCTTTGGTGCTACAGAGATTGTTTCTTCTCCTTCTTTCTCCAACACCTCAAAGACAGTTTCTTGCCCTTCTTGTGGAGCTTCCTCATCTAGATCCTTGAATTCTCCTTCATTTTCTAGATCACCAATGTCTACTTCCTTGACTGCTTCTTCAATCACATCAAGTCTGAAATAGTCATTGTGGTCGGATGAGTTCTTCATGGCTCTGAACACATTGATTGTGACTGTCTCATCATTCATACGTAACTCGAGCTTCCCTTGCTCAACATCAATCATAGCTCTAGCTGTAGCTAAAAATGGCCTTCCAAGTAAAAGAGGAATTTCACTCTCTTCTTCCATATCCAACACAATGAAGTCTGCAGGGAAGATAAACCTGTCAACTTTGACAAGTACATCCTCAATGACTCCATTAGGTCTTCTCAACGAACGGTCCGCCAGTTGTAAAGAAACCTTTGTTGGCTTTAATTCAGAAATTCCCAAAGCTTTGCATAATGACAGCGGCATCAAGTTTATGCTTGCCCCAAGATCACATAATGCCCGACCAACATCAACGTTGCCTATAGCAATTGGAATGTTAAAGCTTCCTGGATCTTGAAGCTTTGGTGGAAACTTCTTTGTTATGATGGCACTGCACTCTTCAGTAAGTGCTACTGTCTCACATTCCTGCAACTTATGTTTTCTTGACAATAAATCTTTCATAAATTTAGCATAATTTGGCATGTTAGCAAGAGCTTCAGCAAATGGAATATTAATATGCAGTTTTTTAAAAATATCTAAAAACCTGGCATAATGTTGTTTCTGCACTTGCTGCTTAAGCTTCATGGGGTAAGGAGCTTTCTCAAAGCGAGAAAAATCATTTGGTGGTTTTGGAGCCTCAACAGCTTCCTCCTTTTCCTTCTTCTTGTCTTGCTTTGCAGGTTCCTCCTGCATTTTGACAGATGGTTCTGCTTCTTTTTCTACCTCCTTCAATGGTTCATCAACCTTCTTTGGCTGAACCATTTTAGGCTTTTCTTGAGGAGTGATCACAATTCCACTCCTAGTCACAATGGATTTACAATCCTCCTTGGGATTTGCAATTGTATCTCCAGGAAACTGCCCCGGAGTTCTTTCAGCTAACTGCCTGGACAACTGTCCTATCTGAGTCTCCAGATTCCGAATGGAGGCATCTTGATTCTTGTGATAGGCCCTGGTTTCCTTCATGAAAGCACTTGTACTTTCCATGTGATCATTTGTAGTCTTAGAAAGCTGCAGCATAGCTTTCTCTAGATCAGATGGCTCTTTTTGTGGGAGAGGAGGAGGTTGTAGGAAATTATTGGATTTATAATCCAAACCTCCCCCTTGATTTCTTCTTTGGAAATTGTTTCCTTGACCACTATTCTGATTCCTTTGATAACCTTGAGTGTTTTGTGGTGGCCTTGGTTCATACCACACTCCATTAACTTGGAATGCGTCAGCTCCCATAAGTGTGGGACACTCATTGGATTCATGGTCCTCCGTACAATACTCACAGTTAATTGAATTAACTTGAGTTGTGGATAGTCGCATCTTGTCCAATTAGCATTCATACTTGCTAATTGTTGCGAAATCACCTTCTGTTCAGCTAAAGTGGCATCTTGATTTCCAAGTTGTAGAATGCCCTTCTTTACTTGAGCCGATTGAGTGAACTGGACTTCTGTTGAGGCATTTTCATTTCGTGCCATGTAGTCAATCAACTCTAGAGTTTTTGCTGCAGTCTTTCTTCCTATGGTTCCACCAGCTGCACCATTGACAATCATTCTTGTGTCTGGTGTCATTCCATTATAAAAGACTCTGACCTTCTTCTCATCTGGAAAGTCATATTGGGGGCACTTCCTAATCAATTCTTGGAATCTTGTCCAAGCTGCACAGAGGGTCTCTCCCGGTTGTTGAATAAAATTGGTGATTTCGTTCACCAACTTATTGTATTTCTCCCGAGAGAAATGTTCAGCAGAGAAATTGGCTGCCAACTCATCCCATGTTCTGATGCTATTAGGGGATTGTCGGTCCAACCACCTAAGAGTTTTCCCTATTAATGCAAACGGAAACAATCGGAGTCGGATTGCATCATCAGACACCCCATTATGTTTAGTGGTGTCACAGATTCTTAGAAATCTGTCCATGAAATCATGAGGATCTTCATAATCTTCACCACCAAAAGGAGTCTTCTCTACCAGGTTGATAAGAGAAGGGTTGATATCAAAGTTGTTGGCTTGAATCTGGGGCCGGACAACACTAGAATTCGGCCTTGTGAACATGGGAGCCAAAATCGACTCCATCAACTCTGGTGCAGGAGGTTGATTGTTGGGACCTCCTCCAGCATTATTATGGTTTGCCATATCTTTTGTGGATTTCTCAGATTCACTAACCGGGTCTTCCCAAATTATCTGCTTGGCAACTTTTCTTAATTTCCTTTCGGCTCTTGTGATTTCAGGATCAAACACAAGATCTTCAGGAGCAAGTCTACCTCGCATAAACTTAAAGAAGATGATCAGTAAGATTTGCAAAAATGCAGATTAAGATAGAATAAACCCTAAAATGACAATTCAATAAAAACAATATTCAAGCTCAAAGATCAATGGTTATTTTATAATATTGGAAAAAAAAATACAATCCCCGGCAACGGCGCCAAAGACTTGTTGCGAACTCGGCAAGTATACCGATCGTTCCAAGTAATAAAAGTGATGAAGTAGAGTATCGTCTCCACAGGAATTGTAGACCAAGTATTACAATAACCAGTCCCTTTAAGTTGAACGGATCAAGAGAGGTGGCAATTGTTGTTGATTTAAAATGAAAAGTAACTAAATGTAAATTGCGTATTTTTGGTTTTCTGAAAATGGATGAACAAATCGTATAAAGTTAGGGTTTTGAAAATCAATTGTGAAAAGATTGCAGTAAGAGTACGAACACCTGTCTGATCCCCACCTTGTAATCTGAATGTAAATTTACATATGAATTACCCTTTGATCAAACGATTCACCATCTTTTATTTAATCGGTTAAACCCTAATTCCTTAGGGATCTTAACCTTATTAACCTTATTAGAACCCTAATTCCTTAGAGATTCCTTTTTAGGTTAATCATGCAATTCAGTGAATCTTTCACGTTTGCAGTTCATGTAGCCTATCTCTAGTGCTTACATGAACAACTATTTTCCTCCTGTTCGGGAATTAGGATCCCAATATTCCTATTGTGAATCCTAACTCTAGTGATCTGTTAGAATGATCAGATCTAAAAGAACAATGAGATGAAGAGCGAAGGAAAATAGATGCAGAAAGATAAACATATATAAATCAGATCCAAACTACAAGGGGTTCACATTCAGGGTTGTGACCCTTACCACAATACTAAGATCTAGCCAACCATATTCATGGCTGATCTCAAATAATACTTAACAAGAAATTGTAAATTACAGAAAATGATGAACGAAGAACAGGTCTTTCTCTCCGCAGCGACGGTCTCCTCTAGGTTAAGAACCAGCGTATATCCCTTTTAGAAATGCACTCTTCCTATTTATAAGACAAACTTTCCTCTTTTTCCAATTTTGCCCTTTGATAGCATGGCTGTGGCTTCCACAACTGACGCTATGAGCGTCAGTTCCACGCTATGAGCGTGGATGCCTCTGACTTTCCACGCTTTCAACGTCAATCTCACGCTGTGAGCGTGGATGCTTCTGATCCTTCACGCCATGAGCGTCATTCCCACGCTGTGAGCGTGGGTCTTACTGTATTCCCACGCTCTCAGCGTCATTTCCACGCTGTGAGCGTGGGTCTTCACTTTGGCCAATCCTCATTTTCCTTCCAGATTTGTTTGTTTTTCCTGCAAAATGAGCATAGAATCAGTTAAACATTCTTGAATTTGGAATTTAAGGATTACAATAAGAATTGTTGCATTTTTAATGAGGAATAGTTCATTATTTTTCTCTTTTTGGCTTGAATTTACTTATGTGCTGACGGCACATCAAATAATCTCCATAAAATAATTAAGCATGTTAACAAGTCTATATGCCAACATCAAGTCTAAACATAATATAAAATCATCAGCTGCATCATCAACTACTCCAATGAGGGGGCCTTGCCCCAAGGAGCATCACCACTACTCTGGGTACCTGAAATGATGTCCCCAAACAGGGTGAGATAACCACATCTCAGTAAGCTAAAGGTTCATTGAGGATCCTCTAGCCCCTGAGCCTACTTCCTGCATGACAAGTCAGATATAAAGCATATAATACAGACATACAGCATAAACATTGCATCATCATATCATCCTTGTGTAACCTCAGGGTCAAAGCCATAGACGGTTACACCTGTGTAACTTCCAGGGTCAAGCCATAGACAGTCAACACAACCTCTGTATGATATAGCCCCCAGAGTCAAGTCATAGGCAGCCTACATACCATAATCACTGGCCAAGATCCTTGTAACACCCCGTATATATCCGGTAATGTTATCATATCATCATATTAAGTTGCGCATAATAAAAATTGCGGAATATCTTTTTCTTTCCAATTATTACGTCATTATTGTTACCAAGTTAAATTACTTAATTCAGTTTCATAAAAACATTGTCTGTATGTAAATTGCAAAACAGCTAACTGAAATACTTCAATATATAAATACAGTGAGTATCTAAGTCACAAGACTACAACACATAACTTGGACAAACATCCTGATACATTAATACAACTTTAATCAAAACAAGACATAACTAAGTCAATGTGGCATGGACAAACCCCATGCTCACCAAATATGGCAACAAAGTTCAACAGCAGTCTCAACAGCAACAACAATATAATAACTGAAGCTCGAAACCTAAAAGCAACAAGCATATCCAGCATCTAACATGTCAGCATAAAACAGCAATATCTAACTCAGTTCTGGCCTCCTGCCACTATGGGTCTCAACCCCTGGGTTACCTGATCCTGAAATAAGCGTCCCCAAACGTGGGGTGAGATCTCTAAACAAGAAATCTCAGTAAGACAAGGGGTCCTCAAAGCTCTTCCACCCTAAGCTCACTTACATGTGCAAATATAAGTTCAAAAACATATATCTGATATAAGTTCCAAAAGAGTGCAATGCAGCAGATATCATGTTATGTAGGTTATACTATTCTACTGATCAGAGAAGTGTAGGAATACGTCTATTACCCACACAGTACCAGCCCATGCTGTACCTACCCCCAAAGGACCACCCCATGGCTTCCCTTTAAGGAAAACACCACATAAATATCATACAACAATTGCACTTAACAACTCCATAGCATTTTAATAAAACAGTACATGAAAAACACATCATGCATATAAACCATCCCCCCATGGAAAATGGTGGAACCAACAATGGCTAAACCGAGGACACGAAAGCTTACCTTGCAAGCAATCAATCCAAGCCAAGAGTCCAACCACTCTCAAAGTCCAAACACAGCAGTGTCACAATCTGTTATGGACGAACAACATATCATCATTCATAGCTCAAGCATAAACACTTAAAGACTACACATTTTCTTTACGTTTTACGTCTTAAGGCTTCCAACAAAGCCATAGGCCCTTAATCACATGATTCTGACTTAGTCCATTAATTACAGAAGTCCAACTTCCTTAGTCTAGGGTCCACAGACCCCAACATCATCTCTGTATAAATAGTACCTCACTGTTCTACGAAATCCCAGAATATCCGGATATTCCTCGGGGACATATCCGGATATGCAATATCCGGATATCACACTGACCATATCCGGATATTCAATATCCGGATACCCAGATCCCCATATCCGGATATCAATATCTGGATATCTGTTCGATAAATATCCGGATATTTCACGACAGAATGCAGTTCTGCATTTTCGTGAATATCCAGTCCAAATGATCCAACTTTAACCGATTAAAGACACTTAAACATGCATTTCTAGGTGTGTTTAACCTTACCCACCCTTAAGTTATCCACTTAATTCAATACATGCATCAAGGTTCCATTTTAAACTAAGAAAACTCAAGTTCAAAGGTGGTAATCATACCACAAGCCAAAAGCAGAGATAGATGATGCTCTTGGAGCTTACACAACAGCTCCCAAGTCTGCCTCAACACTATGCACGAAAACGGCACCCCCAAGGTTAGTTCTTTCTCCACAAAGATGACACTTTGAAGCTCAAAATGCTATCACCAAGGTTTCCACAACCTAAGCTCCAAACTCAACCCTCAAAACTGACTCATACAGTAGCAAGAACCCATAACAATGACCCTCACTCCACCCCAAAGATGATTCTCACACACACTGTTTACAAGCTCAAAGATGAAGAATCAATGCACAAAGGTGCCAACTTTGCTCAAGAGAAGGTGAAGAAGCCAATGGACAACATTCTGGTCAGCCACACCCTCACAAGTCACGTAGGAAGGGAGTTATTTAGGGTTTTGTGCCCTTAGTGTGAGTATAAATTGCCACATGGCCACTTAACGCGCAATATTAGCATTAATAGCTACGCAAAAGATCTTAATCCCAAACTTTGGAATCTTAACCTACTCATTTTTCTAAGATTTTTCATATTTTTATTTTATTTTTCGGAGCACCTTTTCGGTACTCGCTTTTCCATAGCCAGTATCAGTTTTGGCATCAGTTATCATTATTTTGACTTGAAACTCGTTTTACAAGTCCTACATATTATTCTAGTAATTATCATGCACCTATTATAATTTTCCGGGATATTTCACTGGAACGAATTTATACCGGGTAGCAGAACCGGTATCTGCGCTTTTCGCCCGAAAAGTGACTTTCGGCCTTATTACCCAATTACTATAATTATAAGAGCCTCATAATAATTATTAGGGTCAATTATGGAATTATTTCCTAATTATCACATTTATTCAATTCTCATAACATATATCATTAGTGCATCATCATAACATCAAGATCATATAACATCTATATGAATGTGAATGAATGCACATATACATCATACCATATACTTTCATACAATACAACCATAATGTCCACCATCATGGTGGGGCCACAAGAGAGAGGAGTCAACTAGAACTAGGAGCTTACCTCAGGGGGCTTAGCACAAGCCCACACTCCAATAATATATTTATGCTCCAACAAAATCCTCAAGTGCACGGTTCTCTAGGCACACCTAGAGTAGGAACCATTCACATCATTAATTACATATTAATTAATCAAGTCATATCCACGACTTAATCATTTAATGATTCCACTTTTCATACTCATATGCCATTAATATGCCCATTATAAGTCTAGACCGCTTAATACATAATTACGTATTTTAGTGCATTATTACAAGCTACCTAAATCTTCAATTAATTACATAACTTAGAATCACATGCAAAGCTCACTTAGGTAACTTAGATTATTTTCAACTCATCCAAGCCATATTTATGATTATTATAAGTTACTAAGGGTTCCCCTAATACCACTTAGCTTAAATATCACTTTTACGGTTTTCCCACAACTGTACATGCTTCTGTTTTCTAGTTCACTTGTTATAAAATTCTCATCTTTTAGTATGTTAATCTAGACTCAATTACCTTTCCAAAAAGGTATCACATGCCTCATTTGGAGTTTCCTAGCTCCGGTTATCACCATTTGAAGTTGGACAAGCAAAGTTGTTTGCCAACTCCGATCAGGGCCCTAAACATCCTTTACCATTTCTTCGATTCTGGGAAGTATACTAAACCAATTGCTCTCAAACTTTTACTTAGACAACTAGACACCTTTATCTTTAATTAGACATATTATGAGCCTAATTTGAGTAAGCACAGAGGGAGAAACAATTCGTGGAAGTTGCAGCCATATACAGCCCCTGCACATGGCCTCCCCGCGCAGTCCTCACTCAAACGAACATACAGAACGAAATACATCTTCAATTATACCAAATTTTAACACCACATAGCTAACATCTCAACCTTCAATTTGATATAAGGAACAACCCTATATGACCTCTTTGGAGGGAGATATGCTCTCCTCGATTTTGCCTAAAAATTGGTTACTTAGCCTTAAATGGGTTTACTTAACAAATCTTAATTACTTTTGATTATAAATCCTAATTCACATTAATTCTTGGATTTCTCTATTTTTAAGTCACATTATGAAATATCCATAGTCCCATTATGTCATGATACTTAAATTTTACTAATTATGTCCTTATTACTTTCTATGTAGCACCGATACGACACGTGACACGACACGACACGACACTCCGACACGTCAATCCTTTATGGATTTCGACACGTACACGTTTTAATTTAAATTATTTTTAATTTATATAGTTTATATTTCATTTAATATTTAATAATTTAACAAAAAAATGAAACTAAATTAATAATACCCATCAACACGTTATAAAGATGGAAGCTTTAATAAAAAAAATAAAAACTGGGATGAGAGAGACATAATATCATATAGAGAGATCAAATCATATTAGAGAGAGATCTTTAAGAGCGTAATAGCCCAATTTTAGAGTTAAATCCTTAATATATTTTTGTTAATTAATCCTTACCCTTAATTAATCACCTAATTCTCCATCTCCTTAATTTTAACACAACTAATCCCTTATATACTTTATGGGATAGATTTGATAAGCTATTTTAATCAGGATTTTTAGCCATTATTAATCATGATTAGTGAGTTTTACTTAGAGTTAACCCACCTAGTTAATCTTTCTAATCATTTTTCCACACTTAACAACTTAATCACATTTTTTTGTCATCAAACCCCATCCTTACATGATATGGCCAAAATGTTCATGGTCCATTTAGGATTCATAGTCATCTTTTTACATCAACCTCACTCAAAGGTCCAAAGGTGGCACCTTTAGTCATCCAATCCATCATTCCATGGTTCCAAACACACACACACACACACTTAAGGATCATCATCAAACCATGACATAATAAAAAAATTTAAACAATATTCCTTCATGACACATCAAAACCGTGGCACACAAGGGCACAAAGGAAAGCTTTTTGAGTTATTTCGCTCAAATAGAAGCTTACATTTTCAAGGTTCCTCCTTTAGCTCAAGTCTCCACCTTTTTCCACCAAGAACCCTCCTTTAAGCAAGAACAAAGCATCATGGACATGCTCATGAGTTAGGCTCAAGAACACAAGAGAAAAAGGTGATATTTTTCAAGAAAGTTTAAGAGCACTTACACTAGAACTCAAGAACCAAGCAAGGATGTGTTGTTCTTCAAGAGAACTCAAGAACATGACTCTATGGCTCTCAAAACCTTCAAAACCATGGTGTGTTTGGGGATAAGGAACACAAAAATTTGATCCACACCATAAAAATAGTATGGTTGTGAAGAGGAGAGTGAGGGAAGCAAGTTTGGTGAAGGAGATTTGGTGATTTGGAGAGATTTTGAAGATGAAATCTTAGAGAGAAATGAGAGCAAATTCAAAAATTGAATTTTAGAGAGAGAAGTGAGAAGGGGGCTGCTGATTCAAAATGGGGAGAAAGGGGAAGGGTCCCTAATTAGGGGTGCCATGTCACTAAGTGACCATTTGTCCTTTAGTGAGTCCCGATGTAATTTTTAACTAATCCGTCGTCAAATTATTTACCCGAAAACTCCCGAGACTCTAAATTTAAGTACTTAACATTAATTTTGTCTAACTATCATGTTTATAACTTAAAAATTTGATTAGTAGATAACAGACTCACTAACAGTTGTTTAATTGCAATGTAGTCTTTACCGATGTTCTTAACTGTACCCAGATTTCATAATCTTCTTAACTTTAACATTTTTGGTCTAATTATGACTTGTTAGGCATATATTGGTCTTTATTTTCATTTTCTCATCTTTTTCTCGTTCCGGGATTCTACCAGCTGCTGCTACAGCAGTACAAAATACCCGACAAAAGTGACTTTTCAAAAATACCCCAATATGGGTATCAATCTTCATCAAATCATATCCTAACCTTATTCATGATGTTTATATCATTAGATTAGCTCTCTAAATATAATTTGCTACCTTGGAACTATTCTACTGACTGTTATTACGTCAACGGTCAAAATTAACAGATGAAAATTCATCTATGCAAAATACCCTCAATAAGGGTATCAAAATTCTTAGAATTTCATCCTCATTCCATTTATGACCATAAGGTCCTCATTATAACCCTCTAGTTTAAAAGTCATATAATTAGGGTTATTATAGTTTTTGAAAATTTTAGAAATAGTACCTATTCAACTCCTATAGGTGTTCTTCCGCATCCTGAGTAAAGAAGTCACTTGCCCAGCATGGTCCACTCACTAGAAGTGAATACAGATCCATAGAGACCAAAAGAAACTAACAAGAGATGGTTAGGACCTGAAGTTCCCTATCTTAAGTGTCATAGGAGCACCATTATACCCTGATATTGTATTTGCAGTAAAAGTTCTAGCTAGACATAGTGTTGCCTCTACATGAACGCTGTTAATCATATTTTTGTTATCTTCAAGGTTATACTTATCTAGGTTAGTTCTATTCATGGATGAAGATTTTACATTGGTGGATGATTATGATGGTTATTATATGTCTCATAATCACATATTAGATATGCATCCCTTTATAGAGGCACTGCAATGTTAAAGAAGACTGCAAAAGCATAGCCTAGTCGAGAATGTGTTTAAAATAACACATTAACGTTTTATGTGATTTACCCACAATTGATAATACACCTATCGATCGTCCTCTTTGGGTACAACGCAGCTTGCATTAAGTTTTGTAAATGCACTTCAGCATCTTTTCAATGTATGAGCTAAACCTGATTGCCTATCTTTCGTGTATTTTTTGATTCAGTTCATCAACTTGCAGAAACATCGTGTGGATGTATTGCATTTTTTTTAATTAATTACATTATCTTATGAATTTAATTTTGATCAGCATTTATATAGTAATGTCTTACATATTCTCCCTCAAGTAAGTGTTATCATAATTAAACTTTTGATTGTATCAATGTATCTATACATAATAATGTAAGTTAAACAACTAATAATTATTCCACTGTATTATTTAAAATCTTTGTAAGAGGAATGTAAGATTCAAATGTTCAAAATGGTTAGAATTTGCTCATTTCCGTCCATTTTACAACAAAATAACAAATGAATTATATGTTTAGTTCAAGGTTAGAAGATTCTGCCAAATGAGTAATTATGCTTTACTTAGTCATTCATTGCAGTATAATGGTAGTGGCAATGAATTAATTATATCCCCAACCTTACGTTTATTTTATATTTCGTCAAGATTATATACATCCTTGGATTCGTTTATTCCATATAAGGCTCGAAGTGATATGCAAGAATTTTTGGACTGGATTCCTACATTTAATTTCTTTATACTAGCTGCTTGTGATAATATGTAATTTGACAACTTTCAAAAACTAAATACATAGTGATGTACATTTTTAAGTACAAAGTCCTTGCTTACCATCAAAACTGTTAAAAACAATATATTAAAGGGAATTGTTTTTGTTATGTTACATAACATAAAAAGCAAACTTCCTACCCTCGTAAAAGGAGGAGAGAGAATAGGAAAAAGAGAAAAAATTTAAAGTGGGTCCCATATAAAACTTGTGTGTGCAGGAAGATAGTTTTATGTTATGTAACATAATAAAAATAAAACCCTATATTAAAGTACTTACCAATACAAAACAAGTTCTCCTTATTGTATAACATTATCGGATGATAGTCCCGTACTTTGACTTTCAGAGATTTAATATTGAGAGTAAGCTTTTCAAATTTAATCTTTGTCTTAATAAAATGTTGGTGATAGTTGATATTTTTGTGGTTCACAAGATGTATGGTGTCATTGATAGTGTTTTTATGGCACACAAATATGCATAACACACACACACACACACAGAGAAAGAGAGAGATTTATAGTAGAAAACTTTAAGAACATAATGTTTAACAAGTCTTCATTTTTATTATATGAATCTCCACATATACAATCATGTTATTTGACTTTAAAAACTAGGTATCATTGCGAACTCTCCGTCCACGAACGAATCCCACATTTTCTTCGGTTAATATACAAGTCTCTTCCATTAGCCTGCAATGAATTGAAGGACACAAATTCAATATATTAACTAACCGATTGAATTGAAATTAATCGAATATTTAAATTCATATATTATATATGTATAAGTATGTATGACTAACGAGTTTTTCATCGTCTTGTTTAGGACGGTGGCTGCTGCAATGACAAGCCCATCGAGATATCGTAATTCACCATTTATTCTTTCACCAATCCTAATATCGAGTTGCTCAGAGTCAAGTATGATTGGTTCGTTCGAAGCCTGATAAATTTAATATTACACCCATTAGTTTGCTAACAATTGTTGGCAACAAAAATGACATTATTAACTTACAAACAATCATAGGACACTTCATATTCAAAATGAAATTAATCTCGCAATGCATTTAAATTTTGTATATTGAAAGGAGCTTATGTTACATAAAAATTGTTGTTTTCTCTATTTTAAATAGGGAAAAACTATTCTCATTCTATATGATATAAGTTTTCTCTCCTAGACTTTTTTGATAATTGTGCCATCTTTTTCTTTTATTTTTTCAGATGGTGGAACCCACAAATTTACCTCATGAGATAACTATCTCTTTTAACATGAGATTAATAAAACCCTCTTAAATATTAGTTTTTAAACTCACCAAAATCCATCCACATGAATCTCCATAGGATGGTACCTGAGCAGTGTATGGAACCAGATCTGCATAAAGTGTCCAAAACAAAAGAAAAATAAAAAAGATATTCATTAATGAATCAATTATCAAAACCACACATTGGAGAGCAATATGAGATGGCTAAGCTTTGATGAAAAATGGTGCTTACGAGTGAAAACTTGCTTTAGGGTGTTGTATATTGGTGAGAACACAGCCTTGTGTGTTAAAATCCCAGCTGGACCAGCCTGTATATATATATATATAAAGGAACCTATTTTAATTAGTTCTAAAAAACTTGCTTAAGATACTATTGCTAGTCACTGATTCATTGTAAGATTCCAAATTAGAAAAAGGAACATGAAAAAGAAAATGAAAAGGCTTACTTGAGTAACGAAGAGACCGTTCTCCTTGAGCTTTGGTTTGGCAACATCCTCAAAAAAGGATCTTGTGTAGAGATTGTTGGAAGGCCCGGATTGCTTCGGGTCTGAAAGATCTCCTAAGATGATATCGAACTTCTCCTCGGAATTTTCTAGCTCGGCCCTGTATGAGATAAATGTGTAGCTTTTGTAAAGGCAAATCATAACCGTAAAGAACCAATTCAACCCAAAAGGTTAAGCTGTTGAGTGAGGCTACATTAATGGTTTTATATATCTCAACACGCTCCCTCACACGAAAATCCACTGGACTTGCGAACAAAAGAATTCCACTTGAAAGAAACGGCGAGGATCAAACCCGGGACACGAGGCTCTGATACCATGTAAAAACCAATTCAACCCAAAAGCTTAAGCTGTTGGGTGAGGCTACATTAATGGTTTTATATATCTCAACAATAATAACAACTTTCTAGCGAGTTATAATAAATCCCTCTATGTTACTTTTGTTCATATACAAATGACCAGTTAGAAGAAAAATGTAATAAATGTCCAGATCTCATGAATTGTGTCAGCAAATTTAAGAACTTGTAATTCTAGTTAATATAAGAACTTGGGAGCGGTTCTTTATTTCATTAAGGAGGGAAATTTTTTGAGACTTAAAAGTATATTTGGTTGTGTAATCGAAATGATTGAAAATTTTAAAAAGAAATCAAGAAAGGTTTGAAAGATCAAAGAATTAAATACTCACATTGCTTCATTGTAAACAATTTGAAGCCTTTCATCATTGAAGGCCTCATGATTTGCTGTGATATGTTGGCGGCACACATTAACAATCTCCTGTAGTTAAGTATATTGAACTCAGATTAACAATGTCAGATATTTTTTTATTAAAATTTATATAACCAGCAAACATAGGTATGTGATCTCAGGAACTCCCATGAATTAACAACTTACCCTATCAATGTCACATATTATGACTTTTTCAATATTTCTGTGTTTTAGAACTTCTCTGGCAGCAGACCCTCCACCACCTCCCATAATGAACACACTTTTGGGTCTGTTCTTGGCATTGAATACTTGGTTACAAAATGTAAATATTTATCAAAAGTATAAAAACCATTAAAAGATGAATAGAAATATATACATACTCATTGTGCACTAGGAGTGCAGGATGAACCAAGCTCTCATGATAAATATAATCATCAAACTCAGTGCATTGCAAGTGCCCATCAATCACAAGAGCCTATACATAATAGACAAAACAAATAAGTATTTTATTTATTTTTAAGATAGACAACAATTCATGTAAGATAAACTAGATTCTGATTATCATTCAGGAAATCAAGGGTATACAGATAGCAACCTGAATGACAAACCTTAATTATGAGAGTAACAAAAAATAATTGAATAAACCATAAACCACTCTCCATTAAACCAGACTAGCGAGTGTGGGGTGGAGGAAATCCTTGTACACAGCCTTATCCTTACATAATTACAAAGAGGCTGTTTTCTGGATTCGAACCCATGACCTTTCAGTCATGAAGGAACAGTTTTACACGGCTCCGGTTCGCCCCTTTTTAACAAAAATAATTGAATAGAAAAAATATTTTCATTCCTAAAATAGCTGAAGTTAATAGCATGTGATAAATAATTGTGACAGTTCATGGACATGCAAGATACACCATGTCATAAAATCCAAGCAGAAAACCTATATACCTTTCCGAACCTCCTTGTTTCAAGGACTTTTAGATTTTGGAAACCAGTTGACCCTTGAAACTCCACCCTGAAACCGAATTCATGATATATAAGATCAAATAAAACTTGGATTTAAAAGAAATGAAAGAGTTGCATTTGTATATGAGATTTGATTTTCTCATGTTGCATGAAAATTCAACCAGTGGTGGGTCTCACAATTATTTAAAAAAAAAATTTACACGTAAATCGAGGGTCACAACATGATAATTAAATTCTGATCAACATCAGAAAATGTTTTCCTTTGTATATACCTGTTCAAAGCCAAGCACCATTTGACATCGGAATCAATTTCTTCTTCGTACCAATCACGGTCATCATTGACCGCAGCAGCTATTTGGGGTCTTCTAGGTCACCTTCATGATCACCTTC
>JAVKPL010001878.1:0-17549 GCA_032173675.1 Gastrolobium villosum | reverse complement strand
TGTACATCTACTTGGTTAGGATCATATTGCTCTTTTGTATTTATTTTAGTCATCCGTTTTCGACGGTATTCGTTTTCATTCAAAAATCTTCACAAAATCAATTTCTTTTGCATTTATTTTATTAATCCATTTTCGATGGAATTCATTTTCCGTCAAAAATCTTCGACGGAATCCATTTTCTGTCAAAAGTCTTCTACGGAATCCATTTTCCGTCGAAAAACTTCAAAAAATCAATTTCTTTTGCATTTATTTTATTATTCCGTTTTCAACGAAATTCTTTTCTGTCGAAAAACTTCAAAAAATCAATTTCTTTTGCATTTATTTTATTTATCCATTTTCGACGGAATTCATTTTCCGTCAAAAATCTTCGACGGAATCCATTTTCCATCGAAAAACTTCACAAAATCAATTTCTTTTGCATTTATTTTTTTATTCATCCGCTTTCGGTGAAGTTCATTTTCCGTCAAAAATCTTCGACGGAATCCATTTTCCATCAAAAATCTTCTACAAAATCAATTTCTTTTGCAAAGTTTGAAAAAATCAATTTCTTTTGCATTTATTTTATTAAAAATTTTTCGACGGAATCCATTTTCCAACGAAAAACATCATAAAATCAATTTCTTTTGCATTTATTTTATTCATCCATTTTCGAAGGAATTCATTTTCCGTTTTCGACGGAATCCATTTTCCGTCAAAAATCTTCTATGGAATCATTTTTACGTCTAAAAACTTCACAAAATCAATTTCTTTTGCATTTATTTTATTCATCCGTTTTCGATGGAATTCATTTTCCGTCACAAAATCAATTTCTTTTGCATTTATTTTATTCATCCATTTTCGACGGAATTCATTTTCCGTCAAAAATCTTCACAAAATCAATTTCTTTTGCATTTATTTTATTATTCCGTTTTCAACGAAATTCTTTTTCTGTCGAAAAACTTCACAAAATCAATTTCTTTTGCATTTATTTTATTTATTTTTCGATCCATTTTTCGCTTTCGGTGAAGTTCATTTTCCGTCAAAAATCTTCGACGGAATACATTTTCCGTCGAAAAACTTCCCAAAATCAATTTCTTTTGCATTTATTTTATTCATCCGTTTTCGACGGAATACGTTTCGTCAAAAATCTTCGACGGAATCCATTTTCCAACGAAAAACTTCATAAATCAATTTCTTTTGCGTTTATTTTATTCATCCATTTTCGAAGGAATTCATTTTCCGTCAAAAATCTTCGACGGAATCCATTTTCCGTCAAAAATCTTCTATGGAATCCATTTTCCGTCGAAAAACTTCACAAAATCAATTTCTTTTGGATTTATTTTATTCATCTTTTTCGACGGAATTTGTTTTCCGTCGAAAAACTTCACAAAATTAATTTCTTTTGCATTAATTTAATTCATCCATTTTCGATGGAATACATTTTCCGTCAAAAATCTTCGACGGAATCCATTTTCCGTTGAAAAACTTCACAAAACCAATTTCGACGGAATACATTTTCCGTCAAAAATGGTTTCCGTCGAAAAACTTACAAAATCAATTTCCTTTGTATTTATTTTATTAATCTGTTTTCGACGAAATTCTTTTTCCGTCGAAAAACTTCACAAAATCAATTTCTTTTGTATTTATTTTAATCCGTTTTCGTCGGAATTCATTTTCCGTCAAAAATCTTCACAAAAATAATTTCTTTTTCATTTATTTTATTAATCCGTTTTCGACGGAATACATTTTCGTCAAAAATGTTCGACGGAATCCATTTTTCATCGAAAAACTTCATAAAATCAATTTCTTTGCATTTATTTTATTCATCCATTTTCTACGGAATTCATTTTCCTTCAAAAATCTTCGACGACATCTATTTTCCGTTGAAAAAATTCACAAAATCAATTTCTTTTGCATTTATTTTATTTATCCATTTTCGACGGAATTCATTTTCCGTCAAAAATCTTCTACGGAATCCATTTTCCGTCAAAAAACTTCACAAAATCAATTTCTTTTGCATTTATTTTATTCATCCATTTTCGACGGAATTCATTTTCCATCAAAAATCTTCGACGGAATCCATTTTCCGTCTAAAAACTTCACAAAATCAATTTCTTTTGCATTTATTTTATTAATCCATTTTCGAAGAAATTCTTTTTCCGTCGAAAAACTTCACAAAATCAATTTCTTTTGCATTTATTTTATTCATCCATTTTCGACGGAATACATTTTTCGTCAAAAATCTTCGACGGAATCCATTTTTCATCGAAAAACTTCGTAAAATCAATTTCTTTTGCATTTATTTTATTCATCCATTTTCGACGGAATTCATTTTCCGTCCAAAATCTTCGACGGAATCCACTTTCCGTCGAAAAACTTCACAAAATCAATTTCTTTTGCATGTATTTTATTCATCCATTTTCGTCGGAATTCATTTTTCGTCAAAAATCTTCGACGGGATCCATTTTTCGTCGAAAAACTTCATAAAATCAATTTCTTTTGCATTTATTTTATTAATCCATTTTCGATGGAATTCATTTTCCGTCAAAAATCTTCGACGGAATCCATTTTCTGTCAAAAGTCTTCTACGGAATCCATTTTCCGTCGAAAAACTTCAAAAAATCAATTTCTTTTGCATTTATTTTATTATTCCGTTTTCAACGAAATTCTTTTTCTGTCGAAAAACTTCACAAAATCAATTTCTTTTGCATTTATTTTATTTATCCATTTTCGACGGAATTCATTTTCCGTCAAAAATCTTCGACGGAATCCATTTTCCGTCGAAAAACTTCACAAAATCAATTTCTTTTGCATTTTTTTTATTCATCCGCTTTCGGTGAAGTTCATTTTCCGTCAAAAATCTTCGACGGAATCCATTTTCCGTCGAAAAACTTCCCAAAATCAATTTCTTTTGCATTTATTTTATTCATCCGTTTTCGACGGAATACATTTTTCGTCAAAAATCTTCGACGGAATCCATTTTCCAACGAAAAACTTCATAAAATCAATTTCTTTTGCGTTTATTTTATTCATCCATTTTCGAAGGAATTCATTTTCCGTCAAAAATCTTCGACGGAATCCATTTTCCGTCAAAAATCTTCTATGGAATCCATTTTCCGTCGAAAAACTTCACAAAATCAATTTCTTTTGCATTTATTTTATTCATCCGTTTTCGACGGAATTCATTTTCATTCAAAAATCTTCACAAAATCAATTTCTTTTGCATTTATTTTATTAATCCATTTTCGATGGAATTCATTTTCCGTCAAAAATCTTCGACGGAATCCATTTTCCGTCAAAAGTCTTCTACGGAATCCATTTTCCGTCGAAAAACTTCAAAAAATCAATTTCTTTTGCATTTATTTTATTATTCCGTTTTCAACGAAATTCTTTTTCTGTCGAAAAACTTCACAAAATCAATTTCTTTTGCATTTATTTTATTTATCCATTTTCGACGGAATTCATTTTCCGTCAAAAATCTTCGACGGAATCCATTTTCCGTCGAAAAACTTCACAAAATCAATTTCTTTTGCATTTTTTTTATTCATCCGCTTTCGGTGAAGTTCATTTTCCGTCAAAAATCTTCGACGGAATCCATTTTCCGTCGAAAAACTTCCCAAAATCAATTTCTTTTGCATTTATTTTATTCATCCGTTTTCGACGGAATACATTTTTCGTCAAAAATCTTCGACGGAATCCATTTTCCAACGAAAAACTTCATAAATCAATTTCTTTTGCGTTTATTTTATTCATCCATTTTCGAAGGAATTCATTTTCCGTCAAAAATCTTCGACGGAATCCATTTTCCGTCAAAAATCTTCTATGGAATCCATTTTCCGTCGAAAAACTTCACAAAATCAATTTCTTTTGGATTTATTTTATTCATCTATTTTCGACGGAATTTGTTTTCCGTCGAAAAACTTCACAAAATTAATTTCTTTTGCATTAATTTAATTCATCCATTTTCGATGGAATACATTTTCCGTCAAAAATCTTCGACGGAATCCATTTTCCGTCGAAAAACTTCACACAACCAATTTCTTTTGCATTTATATTTTCCGTCAAAAATGGTTTCCGTCGAAAAACTTACAAAATCAATTTCTTTTGCATTTATTTTATTAATCCGTTTTCGACGAAATTCTTTTTCCGTCGAAAAACTTCACAAAATCAATTTCTTTTGTATTTATTTTATTCATCCATTTTCGACGGAATCCATTTTTTGTCGAAAAACTTCACAAAATCAATTTCTTTTACATTTATTTTATTCATCCGTTTTCGTCGGAATTCATTTTCCGTCAAAAATCATCACAAAAATAATTTCTTTTGCATTTATTTTATTAATCCGTTTTCGACGGAATACATTTTTCGTCAAAAATCTTTGACGGAATCCATTTTTCGTCGATAAACTTCATAAAATCAATTTCTTTTGCATTTATTTTATTCATCCATTTTCGGGAATTCATTTTCCTTCAAAAATCTTCGACGACATCTATTTTCCGTTGAAAAAATTCACAAAATCAATTTCTTTTGCATTTATTTTATTTATCCATTTTCGACGGAATTCATTTTCCGTCAAAAATCTTCTACGGAATCCATTTTCCGTCAAAAAACTTCACAAAATCAATTTCTTTTGCATTTATTTTATTCATCCATTTTCGACGGAATTCATTTTCCATCAAAAATCTTCGACGGAATCCATTTTCCGTCTAAAAACTTCACAAAATCAATTTCTTTTGCATTTATTTTATTAATCCATTTTCGAAGAAATTCTTTTTCCGTCGAAAAACTTCACAAAATCAATTTCTTTTGCATTTATTTTATTCATCCATTTTCGACGGAATACATTTTTCGTCAAAAATCTTCGACGGAATCCATTTTTCATCGAAAAACTTCGTAAAATCAATTTCTTTTGCATTTATTTTATTCATCCATTTTCGACGGAATTCATTTTCCGTCCAAAATCTTCGACGGAATCCACTTTCCGTCGAAAAACTTCACAAAATCAATTTCTTTTGCATGTATTTTATTCATCCATTTTCGTCGGAATTCATTTTCCGTCAAAAATCTTCGACGGAATCCATTTTCCGTCGAAAAACTTCACACAATCAATTTCTTTTGCATTTATTTTATTCATCCATTTTCGACGGAATTCATTTTCAGTCAAAAATCTTTGACGGAATCCATTTTCCGTCGAAAAAATTCACAAAATCAATTTCTTTTGCATTTATTTTATTCATCCGTTTTCGATGGAATTCATTTTCCGTCAAAAATCTTCGACGGAATCCATTTTCCGTCAAAAATGTTCTACGGAATCCATTTTCCGTCGAAAAACTTCACAAAAACAATTTCTTTTGCATTTATTTTATTCATCCGTTTTCGACGGAATTCATTTTCCGTCCAAAGTCTTCGACGGAATCCATTTTCAGTCGAAAAACTTCATAACATCAATTTCTTTTGCATTTATTTTATTCATCCATTTTCGACGGAATCCGTTTTCCATCGAAAAATTTCACAATATCAATTTCTTTTGCATTTATTTTATTCATGCATTTTCGACGGAATTCATTTTCCGTCGAAAAACTTCACAAAATAAATTTCTTTTGCATTAATTTAATTCATCCATTTTCGACGGAATACATTTTCTGTCAAAAATCTTCGACGGAATCCATTTTGCGTCGAAAATCTCACAAAATCAATTTTCTTTGCATTTATTTTATTAATCCGTTTTCGACGAAATCCTTTTTCCGTCGAAAAATTTCACAAAATCAATTTCTTTTGCATTTATTTTAGTCATCCGTTTTCGACGGAATACATTTTTCGTCAAAAATCTTCGACAGAATCCATTTTTCGTCGAAAAACTTCATCAAATCAATTTCTATTGCATTTATTTTATTCATCCATTTTCGACAGAATTCATTTTCTGTCAAAAATCTTCGACAGAATCCATTTTCCGTCGAAAAACTTCGCAAAATCAATTTCTTTTGCATTTATTTTATTCATCCGTTTTCGACGGAATTCATTTTCCGTCAAAAATCTTCACAAAATCAATTTCTTTTGCATTTATTTTATTAATCCGTTTTCGACGGAAAACATTTTTCGTCAAAAATCTTCGACGGAATCCATTTTCCGTCGAAAAACTTCGCAAAATCAATTTCTTTTGCATTTATTTTATTCATCCGTTTTCGACGGAATTCATTTTCATTCAAAAATCTTCACAAAATCAATTTCTTTTGCATTTATTTTATTAATCCATTTTCGATGGAATTCATTTTCCGTCAAAAATCTTCGACGGAATCCATTTTCCGTCAAAAGTCTTCTACGGAATCCATTTTCCGTCGAAAAACTTCAAAAAATCAATTTCTTTTGCATTTATTTTATTATTCCGTTTTCAACGAAATTCTTTTTCTGTCGAAAAACTTCACAAAATCAATTTCTTTTGCATTTATTTTATTTATCCATTTTCGACGGAATTCATTTTCCGTCAAAAATCTTCGACGGAATCCATTTTCCGTCGAAAAACTTCACAAAATCAATTTCTTTTGCATTTTTTTTATTCATCCGCTTTCGGTGAAGTTCATTTTCCGTCAAAAATCTTCGACGGAATCCATTTTCCGTCGAAAAACTTCCCAAAATCAATTTCTTTTGCATTTATTTTATTCATCCGTTTTCGACGGAATACATTTTTCGTCAAAAATCTTCGACGGAATCCATTTTCCAACGAAAAACTTCATAAAATCAATTTCTTTTGCGTTTATTTTATTCATCCATTTTCGAAGGAATTCATTTTCCGTCAAAAATCTTCGACGGAATCCATTTTCCGTCAAAAATCTTCTATGGAATCCATTTTCCGTCGAAAAACTTCACAAAATCAATTTCTTTTGGATTTATTTTATTCATCTTTTTTCGACGGAATTTGTTTTCCGTCGAAAAACTTCACAAAATTAATTTCTTTTGCATTAATTTAATTCATCCATTTTCGATGGAATACATTTTCCGTCAAAAATCTTCGACGGAATCCATTTTCCGTTGAAAAACTTCACAAAACCAATTTCTTTTGCATTTATTTTATTCATCCATTTTCGACGGAATCCGTTTTCAGTCGAAAATCGTCACAAAATCAATTTCTTTTGCATTTATTTTATTCATCCGTTTTCGATGGAATTCATTTTCCGTCAAAAGTCTTCGACGGAATCCATTTTCCGTTAAAAATCTTCTACGGAATCCATTTTCCGTCGAAAAACTTCACAAAATAAATTTCTTTTGCATTTATTTTATTCATCCGTTTTCGAAGGAATTCATTTTCCATCAAAAATCTTCCACGGAAACCATTTTCCATCAAAAATCTTCTACGGAATCCATTTTCCGTTAAAAATCTTCACAAAATCAATTTCTTTTACATTTATTTTATTAATCCGTTAGCGACGGAATACATTTTTCGTCGAAAAACTTGATAAAATCAATTTCTTTTGCATTTATTTTATTCATCCATTTTCGAGGGAATTCATTTTCCGTCAAAAATCTTCGACGGAATACATTTTTCGTCGAAAAACTTCATAAAATCAATTTCTTTTGCATTTATTTTATTCATCCATTCTCGACGGAATCCATTTTCCGTCGAAAAACTTCACAAAATCAATTTCTTTTGCTTTTATTTTATTCAACCGTTTTCGACGGAATACATTTTCAGTCAAAAATCTTCGACGAAATCCATTTTCCGTCGAAAAGCTTCACAAAATCAATTTCTTTTGCATTTATTTTATTCATCCGTTTTCGACGGAATTCATTTTCCGTCAAAAATCTTCGACGGAATCTATTTTCCGTCGAAAAACTTCACAAAATCAATTTCTTTTGCATTTATTTTATTCATCCGTTTTCGACGAAATCCATATTCCATCAAAAATCTTCGACGAAATCCATTTTCCATCAAAAATCTTCTACGGAATCCATTTTCCGTAGAAAAACTTCACAAAATAATTTCTTTTGCATATATTTTAGTCATCCGTTTTCGACGGAATACATTTTTCGTCAAAAATCATCGACGGAATCCTTTTTTCGTCGAAAAACTTAATAAAATCAATTTCTTTGGCATTTATTTTATTCATCCATTTTCGACGGAATTCATTTTCCATCAAAAATCTTCGACGGAAACCATTTTCCGTCGAAAAACTTCACAAAATCAATTTCTTTTGCATTTATTTTATTCATCCGTTTTCGACGGAATCCATTTTCCATCAAAAATCTTCACAAAATCAATTTCTTTTGCGTTTATTTTATTGATCCGTTTGCGACGGAATACATTTTTCGTCGAAAAACTTCATAAAATCAATTTCTTTTGCATTTATTTTATTCATCCATTTTCGACGGAATTCATTTTCCGTCCAAAATCTTCGAAGGAATCCATTTTCCGTCGAAAAACTTCACAAAATCAATTTCTTTTGCGTTTATTTTATTCATCCATTTTCGATGGAATTCATTTTCCGTCAAAAATCTTCGACGGAATCCATTTTCCGTCAAAAATCTTCTACGGAATCCATTTTTCGTCGAAAAACTTCACAAAATCAATTTCTTTTGGATTTATTTTATTCATCTGTTTTCGACGGAATTTGTTTTCCGTCGAAAAACTTCACAAAATTAATTTCTTTTGCATTAATTTAATTCATCCATTTTCGATGGAATACATTTTCTGTCCAAAATCTTCGACGGAATCCATTTTCCGTCGAAAAACTTCACAAAACCAATTTCTTTTGCATTTATTTTATTCATCCATTTTCGACGGAATCCATTTTCAGTCGAAAATCGTCACAAAATCAATTTCTTTTGCATTTATTTTATTCATCCGCTTTCGATGGAATTCATTTTCCGTCAAAAGTCTTCGACGGAATCCATTTTCCGTCAAAAATCTTCTACGGAATCCATTTTCCGTCGAAAAACTTCACAAAATAAATTTCTTTTGCATTTATTTTATTCATCCGTTTTCGACGGAATTTGTTTTCCGTCGAAAAACTTCACAAAATCAATTTCTTTTGCATTTATTTTATTCATCCGTTTTCGACGGAATACATTTTTCGTCAAAAATCTTCGACGGAATCCTTTTTTCATCGAAAAACTTCATAAAATCAATTTCTTATGCATTTATTTTATTCATCCATTTTCGACGGAATTCATTTTCCGTCCAAAATCTTCGACGGAATCCATTTTCCGTCGAAAAACTTCACAAAATCAATTTCTTTTGCATTTATTTTATTCATCCGTTTTCGAAGGAATTCATTTTCCATCAAAAATCTTCCACGGAAACCATTTTCCATCAAAAATCTTCTACGGAATCCATTTTCCGTTAAAAATCTTCACAAAATCAATTTCTTTTACATTTATTTTATTAATCCGTTTTCGACGGAATACATTTTTCGTCGAAAAACTTGATAAAATCAATTTCTATTGCATTTATTTTATTCATCCATTTTCGACGGAATTCATTTTCCGTCGAAAATCTTCGACGGAATACATTTTTCGTCGAAAAACTTCATAAAATCAATTTCTTTTGCATTTATTTTATTCATCCATTCTCGACGGAATCCGTTTTCCGTCGAAAAACTTCACAAAATCAATTTCTTTTGCATTTATTTTATTCAACCGTTTTCGACTGAATACATTTTCAGTCAAAAATCTTCGACGAAATCCATTTTCCGTCGAAAAGCTTCACAAAATCAATTTCTTTTGCATTTATTTTATTCATCCGTTTTCGACGGAATTCGTTTTCCGTCAAAAATCTTCGACGGAATCTATTTTCCGTCGAAAAACTTCACAAAATCAATTTCTTTTGCATTTATTTTATTCTTCCATTTTCGATGAAATCCATATTCCATCAAAAATCTTCGACGAAATCCATTTTCCATCAAAAATCTTCTACGGAATCCATTTTCCGTCGAAAAACTTCAAATAATCAATTTCTTTTGCATTTATTTTATTAATCTGTTTTCGACGAAATTCTTTTTCCGTAGAAAAACTTCACAAAATAATTTCTTTTGCATATATTTTAGTCATCCGTTTTCGACGGAATACATTTTTCGTCAAAAATCATTGACGGAATCCATTTTTCGTCGAAAAACTTAATAAAATCAATTTCTTTGGCATTTATTTTATTCATCCATTTTCGACGGAATTCATTTTCCATCAAAAATCTTCGACGCAATTCTTTTTCCGTTGAAAAACTTCACAAAATCAATTTCTTTTGCATTTATTTTATTCATCCGTTTTCGACGGAATTCATTTTCCGTTAAAAATCTTCACAAAATCAATTTCTTTTGCATTTATTTTATTGATCCGTTTGCAACGGAATACATTTTCCGTCGAAAAACTTCATAAAATCAATTTCTTTTGCATTTATTTTATTCATCCATTTTCGACGGAATTCATTTTCCGTCCAAAATCTTCGAAGGAATCCATTTTCCGTCGAAAAACTTCACAAAATCAATTTCTTTTGCGTTTATTTTATTCATCCATTTTCGATGGAATTCATTTTCCGTCCAAAATATTCGACGGAATCCATTTTCCGTCAAAAATCTTCTACGGAATCCGTTTTTCGTCGAAAAACTTCACAAAATTAATTTCTTTTCGATTTATTTTATTCATCTGTTTTCGACGGAATTTGTTTTCCGTCGAAAAACTTCACAAAATCAATTTCTTTTGCATTAATTTAATTCATCCATTTTCGATGGAATACATTTTCTTTCCAAAATCTTCGACGGAATCCATTTTCCGTCGAAAAACTTCACAAAACCAATTTCTTTTGCAATTATTTTATTCATCCATTTTCGACGGAATCCGTTTTCAGTCGAAAATCGTCACAAAATCAATTTCTTTTGCATTTATTTTATTCATCCGCTTTCGATGGAATTCATTTTCCGTCAAAAGTCTTCGACGGAATCCATTTTCCGTCAAAAATCTTCTACGGAATCCATTTTCCGTCGAAAAACTTCACAAAATAAATTTCTTTTGCATTTATTTTATTCATCCGTTTTCGACGGAATTTGTTTTCCGTCGAAAAACTTCACAAAATCAATTTCTTTTGCATTTATTTTATTCATCCATTTTCGACGGAATACATTTTTCGTCAAAAATCTTCGACGGAATCCTTTTTTCATCGAAAAACTTCATAAAATCAATTTCTTATGCATTTATTTTATTCATCCATTTTCGACGGAATTCATTTTCCGTCAAAAATCTTTGACCGAATCCATTTTCCGTCGAAAAACTTCACAAAATCAATTTCTTTTGCATTTATTTTATTCATCCGTTTTCGATGGAATTCATTTTCCGTCAAAAATCTTCGACGGAATGCATTTTCCGTCAAAAATCTTCACAAAAACAATTTCTTTTCCATTTATTTTATTCATCCATTTTCGACGGAATTTGTTTTCCGTCGAAAAACTTCAAAAAATCAATTTCTTTTGCATTTATTTTATTAATCCGTTTTCGACGCAATTCTTTTTCCGTCGAAAAACATCACAAAATCAATTTCTTTTGCATTTATTTTATTCATCTGTTTTCGACGGAATACATTTTTCGTCAAAAATGTTCGACGGAATCCATTTTTCATCGAAAAACTTCATAAAATCAATTTCTTATGCATTTATTTTATTCATCCATTTTCGACGGAATTCATTTTCCGTCAAAAATCTTCGACGGAATCCATTTTCCGTCGAAAAACTTCACAAAATCAATTTCTTTTGCATTTATTTTATTCATCCGTTTTCGAAGGAATTCATTTTCCATCAAAAATCTTCCACGGAAACCATTTTCCATCAAAAATCTTCTACGGAATCCATTTTCCGTTAAAAATCTTCAGAAAATCAATTTCTTTTACATTTATTTTATTAATCCGTTTTCGACGGAATACATTTTTCGTCGTAAACTTGATAAAATCAATTTCTATTGCATTTATTTTATTCATCCATTTTCGACGGAATTCATTTTCCGTCGAAAATCTTCGACGGAATACATTTTTCGTCGAAAAACTTCATAAAATCAATTTCTTTTGCATTTATTTTATTCATCCATTCTCGACGGAATCCGTTTTCCGTCGAAAAACTTCACAAAATCAATTTCTTTTGCATTTATTTTATTCAACCGTTTTCGACTGAATACATTTTCAGTCAAAAATCTTCGACGAAATCCATTTTCCGTCGAAAAGCTTCACAAAATCAATTTCTTTTGCATTTATTTTATTCATCCGTTTTCGACGGAATTCATTTTCCGTCAAAAATCTTCGACGGAATCCATTTTCCGTCGAAAAACTTCACAAAATCAATTTCTTTTGCATTTATTTTATTCATCCGTTTTCGACGAAATCCATATTCCATCAAAAATCTTCGACGAAATCCATTTTCCATCAAAAATCTTCTACGGAATCCATTTTCCGTCGAAAAACTTCAAATAATCAATTTCTTTTGCATTTATTTTATTAATCTGTTTTCGACGAAATTCTTTTTCCGTAGAAAAACTTCACAAAATAATTTCTTTTGCATATATTTTAGTCATCCGTTTTCGACGGAATACATTTTTCGTCAAAAATCATCGACGGAATCCATTTTTCGTCGAAAAACTTAATAAAATCAATTTCTTTGGCATTTATTTTATTCATCCATTTTCGACGGAATTCATTTTCCATCAAAAATCTTCGACGCAATTCTTTTTCCGTTGAAAAACTTCACAAAATCAATTTCTTTTGCATTTATTTTATTCATCCGTTTTCGACGGAATTCATTTTCCGTTAAAAATCTTCACAAAATCAATTTCTTTTGCATTTATTTTATTGATCCGTTTGCGACGGAATACATTTTTCGTCGAAAAACTTCATAAAATCAATTTCTTTTGCATTTATTTTTTTCATCCATTTTCGACGGAATTCATTTTCCGTCCAAAATCTTCGAAGGAATCCATTTTCCGTCGAAAAACTTCACAAAATCAATTTCTTTTGCGTTTATTTTATTCATCCATTTTCGATGGAATTCATTTTCCGTCCAAAATATTCGACGGAATCCATTTTCCGTCAAAAATCTTCTACGGAATCCATTTTTCGTCGAAAAACTTCACAAAATCAATTTCTTTTCGATTTATTTTATTCATCTGTTTTCGACGGAATTTGTTTTCCGTCGAAAAACTTCACAAAATCAATTTCTTTTGCATTAATTTAATTCATCCATTTTCGATGGAATACATTTTCTTTCCAAAATCTTCGACGGAATCCATTTTCCGTCGAAAAACTTCACAAAACCAATTTCTTTTGCAATTATTTTATTCATCCATTTTCGACGGAATCCGTTTTCAGTCGAAAATCGTCACAAAATCAATTTCTTTTGCATTTATTTTATTCATCCGCTTTCGATGGAATTCATTTTCCGTCAAAAGTCTTCGACGGAATCCATTTTCCGTCAAAAATCTTCTACGGAATCCATTTTCCGTCGAAAAACTTCACAAAATAAATTTCTTTTGCATTTATTTTATTCATCCGTTTTCGACGGAATTTGTTTTCCGTCGAAAAACTTCACAAAATCAATTTCTTTTGCATTTATTTTATTCATCCATTTTCGACGGAATACATTTTTCGTCAAAAATCTTCGACGGAATCCTTTTTTCATCGAAAAACTTCATAAAATCAATTTCTTATGCATTTATTTTATTCATCCATTTTCGACGGAATTCATTTTCCGTCAAAAATCTTTGACCGAATCCATTTTCCGTCGAAAAACTTCACAAAATCAATTTCTTTTGCATTTATTTTATTCATCCGTTTTCGATGGAATTCATTTTCCGTCAAAAATCTTCGACGGAATGCATTTTCCGTCAAAAATCTTCACAAAAACAATTTCTTTTCCATTTATTTTATTCATCCGTTTTCGACGGAATTTGTTTTCCGTCGAAAAACTTCAAAAAATCAATTTCTTTTGCATTTATTTTATTAATCCGTTTTCGACGCAATTCTTTTTCCGTCGAAAAACATCACAAAATCAATTTCTTTTGCATTTATTTTATTCATCCGTTTTCGACGGAATACATTTTTCGTCAAAAATGTTCGACGGAATCCATTTTTCATCGAAAAACTTCATAAAATCAATTTCTTATGCATTTATTTTATTCATCCATTTTCGACGGAATTCATTTTCCGTCAAAAATCTTCGACGGAATCCATTTTCCGTCGAAAAACTTCACAAAATCAATTTCTTTTGCATTTATTTTATTCATCCGTTTTCGAAGGAATTCATTTTCCATCAAAAATCTTCCACGGAAACCATTTTCCATCAAAAATCTTCTACGGAATCCATTTTTCGTCGAAAAACTTCATTTTCGACGGAATTCATTTTCCGTTAAAAATCTTCTCAAAATCAATTTCTTTTACATTTATTTTATTAATCCGTTTTCGACGGAATACATTTTTCGTCGTAAAACTTGATAAAATCAATTTCTTTTGCATTTATTTTATTCATCCATTTTCGATGGAATTCATTTTCTGTCAAAAATCTTCGACGGAATACATTTTTCGTCGAAAAACTTCATAAAATCAATTTCTTTTGCATTTATTTTATTCATCCATTCTTGACGGAATCCGTTTTTCGGCGAAAAACTTCACAAAATCAATTTCTTTTTCATTTATTTTATTCATCCATTTTCGACGGTATTCTTTTTCCGTCCAAAATCTTCGACAGAGTCCATTTTCCGTCGAAAAACTTCACAAAATCAATTTCTTTTGCATTTATGTTATTCATCCGTTTTCGACGGAATTCATTTTCCGTCAAAAATCTTCGACGGAATCCATTTTCCATCAAAAATCTTCTACGAAATCCATTTTCCGTCGAAAAACTTCAAAAAATCAATTTGTTTTGCATTTTTTTTATTCATCCGTTTTCGACGGAATTCATTTTCCGTTAAAAATCTTCAAAAAATCAATTTGTTTTACATTTATTTTATTAATCCATGTTCGACGGAATTCATTTTCCGTTGAAAAACTTCACAAAATAAATTTCTTTTGCATTAATTTAATTCATTCATTTTCGACAGAATACATTTTCCGTAAAAAATCTTTGACGGAATCCATTTTCCGTCAAATAACTTCACAAAATCAATTTCTTTTGCATTTATTTTATTCATCCATTTTCTACGGAATCCATTTTCCGTCGAAAAACGTCACAAAATCAATTTCTTTTGCATTTATTTTATTCAACCGTTTTCGACGGAATACATTTTCAGTCAAAAATCTTCGACGAAATCCATTTTCCGTCGAAAAGCTTCACAAAATCAATTTCTTTTGCATTTATTTTATTCATCCGTTTTCGATGGAATTCATTTTCCGTCAAAAATCTTCGACGGAATCCATTTTCCGTCGAAAAACTTCACAAAATCAATTTCTTTTGCATTTATTTCATTCATCCGTTTTCGACGAAATCCATTTTCCATCAAATATCTTCGACGAAATCCATTTTCCATCAAAAATCTTCTACGTAATCCATTTTCCGTCGAAAAACTTCAAATAATCAATTTCTTTTGCATTTATTTTATTAATCCATTTTCGACGAAATTCTTTTTCCGTCGAAAAACTTCACAAAATAATTTCTTTTGCATATATTTTAGTCATCCGTTTTCGACGGAATACATTTTTCGTCAAAAATCTTCGACGGAATCCATTTTTCGTCGAAAAACTTCATAAAATCAATTTCTTTGGCATTTATTTTATTCATCCATTTTCGACGGAATTCATTTTCCGTCAAAAATCTTCGACGGAATCCATTTTCCGTCGAAAAACTTCACAAAATCAATTTCTTTTGCATTTATTTTATTCATCCGTTTTCGACGGAATTCATTTTCCGTTAAAAATCTTCACAAAAAAATTTCTTTTGCATTTATTTTATTAATCCGTTTTCGACGGAATACATTTTTCGTCGAAAAACTTCATAAAATCAATTTCTTTTGCATATATTTTATTCATCCATTTTCGACGAAATTCATTTTCCGTCCAAAATCTTCGACGGAATCCATTTTCCGTCGAAAAACTTCACAAAATCAATTTCTTTTGCATTTATTTTATTCATCCATTTTCGATGGAATTCAATTTCCGTCAAAAATCTTCGACGGAATCCATTTCCCATCAAAAATCTTCTACGGAATCCATTTTCCGTCGAAAAACTTCACAAAATCAATTTCTTTTGGATTTATTTTATTCATCTGTTTTCGACGGAATTTGTTTTTCGTCGAAAAAATTCACAAAATCAATTTCTTTTGCATTAATTTAATTCATCCATTTTCGATGGAATACATTTTCCGTCAAAAATCTTCGACGGAATCCATTTTCCGTCGAAAAACTTCACAAAACCAATTTCTTTTGCGTTTATTTTATTCCTCCATTTTCGATGGAATTCATTTTCAGTCGAAAATCGTCACAAAATCAATTTCTTTTGCATTTATTTTATTCATCCGTTTTCGATGGAATTCATTTTCCGTCAAAAGTCTTCGACGGAATCCATTTTTCGTCAAAAATCTTCTACGGAATCCATTTTTCGTCGAAAAACTTCACAAAATAATTACTTTTTCATTTAATTTATTCATCCAGTTTTGACGGAATTTGTTTTCCGTCGTAAAACTTCACAAAATCATTTTCTTTTTCATTTATTTTATTCATCCGTTTTCGACGGAATATATTTTTCCATCAAAAGTCTTCGACGGAATCCTTTTTCCGTCGAAAAACTTCATAAAATCAATTTCTTTTGCATTTATTTTATTCATCCATTTTCGACGGAATTCATTTTCCGTCAAAAATCTTCGACGGAATCTTTTTTCCGTCGAAAAACTTCACAAAATCAATTTCTTTTGCATTTATTTTATTCATCCGTTTTCGACGGAATTCATTTTCCGTCAAAAATCTTCGACGGAATCCATTTTCCATCAAAAAATTTCTACGAAATTCATTTTCCGTCAAAAAACTTCAAAAAATCAATTTCTTTTGCATTTATTTCATTCATCCGTTTTCGACGGAATTCATTTTCCGTCGAAAAACTTCACAAAATCAATTTCTTTTGCATTTATTTTATTCATCAATTTCTTTTGCATTTATTTTAATCCATTTTCGACGGAATCCATTTTCCGTCGAAAAACGTCACAAAATCAATTTCTTTTGCATTTATTTTATTCAACCGTTTTCGACGGAATACATTTTCAGTCAAAAATCTTCGACGAAATCCATTTTCCGTCGAAAAGCTTCACAAAATCAATTTCTTTTGCATTTATTTTATTCATCCGTTTTCGATGGAATTCATTTTCCGTCAAAAATCTTCGACGGAATCCATTTTCCGTCGAAAAACTTCACAAAATCAATTTCTTTTGCATTTATTTCATTCATCCGTTTTCGACGAAATCCATTTTCCATCAAATATCTTCGACGAAATCCATTTTCCATCAAAAATCTTCTACGTAATCCATTTTCCGTCGAAAAACTTCAAATAATCAATTTCTTTTGCATTTATTTTATTAATCCATTTTCGACGAAATTCTTTTTCCGTCGAAAAACTTCACAAAATAATTTC
>JAVKPL010001877.1:87500-176981 GCA_032173675.1 Gastrolobium villosum | reverse complement strand
TTTGTACGAGTTGCCATGTTATTGTTGCTGCTATGATGTTGAATGAGTAAATGATTCATTTTTGATAGAATAGTTAAGCCACGAATTTTTCATGCACAATGTATGCTATGATGCACTACATGCTTATCCTAATATGTGAAAATGAATAAAATGCATATTCCAGGATTATATGTATGTTAGTATTGCCAAAATACATGCTCCTGTCTCTGGCAATTCCATTGTTCATATTCATAATATGATGATCATCACTGGCATGGCAGTTTGCATGATTCATGGTATGTACGATAATGGCATGTTAGAGCACTAGGGTTTGCATAATATAAATCTGGGAATTATCACCGCATTACTGATATTCTGGTGTCCATATTGGTATACTATCTGTGGTGGAACTTTACTGAGTACAGGAAAAAAAGGCCGCTAAAAAAACCCCAGGTGCAGCTGGCACAAAAAGGCAAAGAGTCCCTGCTCTAATTGATTTTGACGGCCAACGATTTCTATCTCCAGCAAACCAAGACCGGTACCACAACTGGTTTCTGAAAAAGAAGATTATACCAGAACGAAGAATCAGCAGTTTTCTGGATGATGACTGTCCAGTCGTCCTGACGATTGAACGCAGGAAATGGCAAAAATTGATTCAACTTCCACAGCTAAGCTGCAGCACCATATTGAGAGAATTCTGTGCCAATGCTGATAAGGACACAATAGACCGGACAAGAAAGACTTGGGTAAGGGGAAAGGAAGTTTCTTTTACCGCTTTCCAGATTGAGAGGTTGCTGAACACCTCATGGGAAGCAACCCAATCATGTTTCTTCACTGATACCTTCCAGAGGATGCAGCCGGTTGACGGTTTGTATAGAGAAGAAATGCCGGCTTTGGCTACCACAATCCGGGAAGGAATCGCCCAACCCCGAGCTGCATGGAAGTCCAAGCAAGGCCAGCCAGCCGTGCCAGAAAAATTGGATCGGCTTGATCTCAATGAAGAGGCAATTTTCTGGCACTCATTCATCAACTCAACCATCATGGCTTCAACAAATCTCAGTGATGTTAATGTCGAAAGGGCAGTCCTGCTGTATACTCTACTGGGAAATCACAACCTCCATATTGGGGCTATTCTGTCTGATAGGATAGCTCACATGATTACTCATGGTCGGTTGGATTTTAGTCTGGCTCATTGCTCACTCATTGAGCAGCTATGCATTAGGGCAGGGGTAGAGATCCCAGATGATGAGCCCAGGGATGTCAAGCCCAAAGCAGAACTAACACAGCGTGTTTATAATGAAATGCAGAAGGAGTCCCGTCGTCAAGCAATCTGGAAAGCATCTGGCGGTGCTGTTCCACCACCTGCCCCAGTATCTGCACCATCCACACATACTGATTCTGAGATGCTCCAACAGTTGCTGGTTCAGAACAATTATATGATGACCATGTTGGAGCGACTATGCCTGGATAGGGGAATTGACACGGCTGGATTAATGGGTCAAGTTCCCCCTGCTGCACAAGCAGGACCATCTATGCCTTCAAACACTGAAGATGATGACGTTCTAGGCGATTTTGCAGATGATGAATTTATGGAGGGCTTTTGATCTTGTTCCTCCATTTTTATTTACTGCAGTTTGTTTTAAATTTCTTGGAACAATTTAGTTTTATATTTTGTTTTTAAATTCGAACAACGTTAAGTTTGATGGCACTTTATATTGGGTTCTAAATTCTTGCATATTATGCTTTGGATATTAACGACTGTGGGTGTGCTATATCTGGCAGCCTAAGCTATGTCGTGAATTAGTTGTTGCTGAGGACAGCAACATTCAAATCTGGGAATTTTGGCATATATGCTGCATGCAAGATTGATGAATATGGTGGAACCACACCACCACACCATGAAAAAAAGAGAAAGCTTTGTATTGAAAAGGAAAATCTCAGGTTCAGTTATGTTTGATTAAATTCTGGATATACAAATTGCTAGCATGATATTGTATAGCCAATTTTTGTCAACTAATATGTCTGAATTGCTAAGCTTGAATAAGTGCCTAGAACTCAGAATTTATTTTGAGAGATATCACTGTGATAGCACTCTAGAACTTGCTTTGTTTCTCTGAAATACATGCATAAATTGAAATGATGAAGGCAGATTTTCTTTTGTAGCCACGGCCAAATAAAGCACCTATGTGAATTTTTCCAATCTTAACCCTTTGGGCCTGAACCTTTTTGTTCATAAACCCCTGATTAAGTAGACATATTCTTACCTTACAAAGAGGTTGAATCCCTGATGTGTAGGAAAGAAATGAAGATGAGCTCCACAGAAGTCAAGATAAAAAAAAAAAAAAAAAAAAAAAAAAAAAATAAGAAGATTCTGTGGAGCGAAACATGGCTGTAGGAATTTCCGAAATTCTGTGGAAACATTAGTGGAGCGAAACAAATGAGTTGAATGTGTTACTATCCAGAAAAATTCCACTCTTAGCCTGGCCAAGATATAACCTGTAATGTCCTTTTAATCAATTTTGCATGTATTAATGTTCCTCATCTATAGGTACTTGAGAATATGAGCAAGTTTTATGATAATGTTGTTACAGTGATAGCTAGAGTAATTGTCATTCCCCCAAACACTTGAGTATTGAGCGTTATTTGATTATCTGGGTGAGGAACGTGCAGATTAGATTCTAAATCTTTTCAAAAAAAGGCATTATTCACAGTGATTCAAGCATATTTAGTAAGATGATCTGTTGGCTGTACAGTGTTATGTTGGATTAATCTGTTTTCTGGATTTAGTCTTATACATTGCTAGGGACAGCAAAGTTCAAATCTGGGAATTATTTGATATGCGGTCAGCATATAGGAACTTACAAGGCAAAAGAGGAAGAAAATGACTCAATCAATGCAAGAAAAGCAGAGAAAAAGAATAAAAATATCCAAAGCCTGAATATCAAAGAAGATGAGAAAAAGGAGGCAAAAATAGGTCAAAAAAGACCTAAGTTCCCACGCTCACAGCGCGGTGGTAGCGCTGAGAGCGCGAAAAGGCAAAAATGGACAGAAGGTCCCGCGCTCACAGCGCGGGATTGGCGCTGAGGGCGCGGGAAGGAAAAAAATGGCAGTAACTCCCACGCTCAGAGCGCGGGATTGGCGCTCTGAGCGCGGGAGGCGCGAAAGTTAAAAGATTCAAAAGTTGCCACTTAGGTCAGGATCCCTCTTATAAAAAGAGGCTCAAACTTTGAAGGAAGGGATCTCGAAAATCACATTCAAAACCTAGAAGAGACCGTCATTGGAGAGAGGGAAGGCTGTTCGTCGATCATTCTTCATTGATTCTTGTAATTTACTTTCCTTGTGAATTTTATTTGAGATCAGCCATGAATATGGTTGGCTAGATCTTTGTATTGTGGTAAGGGTTACAACCCTGAATGTGAACCCCTTGTAGTTTGGATCTGATTTATATATGTTTATCCTTTTGCATCTATTTCCCTTCGCTCTTCATCTCATTGATCTTTTAGATCTGATCATTCTAACAGATCACCAGGGTTAGGATTCACAATAGGGATATTGGGATCCTAATACCCGAACAGGAGGAAAATAGCTATTCATGTACGCACTAGGGATAGGCTACATGAACTGCAAACGCGAAAGATTCTCCGAATCGCTTGATTAACCTGAAAAGGAATCACTAAGGGATTAGGGTTCTAATAGGGTTAATAAGGTTAAGATCACTAAGGGATTAGGGCTTAACCAATTAAATAAAAGATGGTGAATCGTTTGATCAAAAGAATAATTCATTTGTAAATTTATATTCGGATTACAAGGTGGGGATCAGGCAGGTGTTTGTACTCTTACTGCAATCTTTCCACAATTGTTTTTCACAACCTCTCTATTCATCTCTTTCTTCAGAAAACCCTAAAAATACGCAATTTACTTTTTAATTTACTTTTTGTTTTTAAATCAACAACAATTGTCACCTCTCTTGATTTGTTCAAATTAAAGGGACTGGTTATTATAGTACTTGGTCTACAATCCCTGTGGAGACGATACTTATTTACCACTTTTATTACTTGGAACGATCGGTATACTTGCCGAGTTCGCAACACCGATGCTCTTTCCCGTGTGCATGAGGGCGAAAAGGAAGATCCGCAAGCAGCAGCTCTGGTTATGTCTTTGACTAGCCTGGTAAACCCCTTGCTGGAACGGATCAGAGAGGAGGTTCAGAACAAATCCGAATTAGTGAAACTAGCAACACAAATTCAGGAAAAAAAAGATGGAACTGAACATTACCTGATACGTGAAGGGTTAATATACTTTAAAGGACGACTGGTATTGGCTTGTGATTCTAATATAAAAGCCACCGTCCTCCATGATCTTCATTCTACCGTCATCGGTGGACACGGCGGAGTACGCAAAACTTTGCACCGAGTTTCCACTCACTTCTATTGGACTAACATGAAACTGGACGTTCAGGAATTTGTCCGTACTTGTCCAGTGTGTCAAGTGACCAAATACCAGCCATTGTCTCCAGCTGGGTTGTTACAGCCCTTACCAACCCCACGAGCAATCTGGGAGGAACTCTCTATGGACTTTATCGTGGGTCTTCCTATCTCAGACAGTAAGACAGCCATCATGGTAGTCGTTGACCGCCTCTCGAAGTATGCCCATTTTTCGGCCTTGGCTGGGAACTTTACTGCTGTGAAGGTTGCTTCTGTATTTATCTATGATATCTGTAGGCATCATGGTCTTCCCAAGACTATAGTCTCTGACCGTGATCGGATTTTCCTTAGCAAGTTCTGGACTGAGCTTTCACATCTCAGTGGTACCCGTCTCCATTTTAGCACAACACACCATCCTGAGAGCGATGGGCAAACAGAGGTTACCAACAGAGGCTTGGAGCAGTATCTTCGCTGCTACACCATGGAAAACCCCAAAATTTGGGGCCAATTTCTGTCGTGGGCTGAGTTTTCCTATAACTCATCCTTCCATTCTTCAATCGGATCCACACCCTTCCAAATCGTATACGGGCGTATTCCCCCAACCATTCCACCGTATGAACAAGCCATTTCACCCGTTGAGGCCGTAGATGCCCTGTTATCACAGAGAGATTCTATTGTTCGCCAGCTGAGGGAACAACTTCATCGAGTCAAACAGAGGATGAAGAACCAGGCAGACAAACACCATCGCGATGTGCAATATCAGGTGGGAGATCGTGTTCTGGTTAAACTTCAACCCTACCACCAGCTGTTCGTGCGCAACCACAGCTACTCCAAGCTCCGCCGCTGCTATTATGGACCCTTTCTGGTGCTCGCCCGCATCGGATCTGTTGTTTACCGCTTGGAACTGCCCTCCCAATCGCGGATCCATCCGGTATTTCACGTCTCACTGCTGAAGCCTTTCCATCAGAGCTCTGCTTTCCACCCTCAACCTTTTCCCTCGGAAGAACTCGACAACCACCCAGTGGTTCAACCAGTCACCGTCGTTCGCACCAGATCCATTTCCAAAGGGAGAGCTTCGGACTTGCAGGTACTCGTTCAATGGTCCGACACACCAGTGGAGGACGCTTCTTGGATCTCTGTGTCGGACTTTGCTCAAGCCTTTCCTCACTTCGATCTTGAGGGCAAGATCGCTCTTTTAAGGGGGGAGGAATCTGATACGGACCTAAGCCATGTAACAACAGAGGTGGGTCAGGTGATACAAGGAGGAGGAGATATGGAGACACGCAGGGGAGGGAGAAGACGTGGCCGACCAAGATGGATGCAGGACTTTGTCTAGAAGCTTGCCTAGGTCTGTGGGTGTAGCTGGACCTGTGGGCCGGATCCGGATGGGGTTAGTAGGAGACTTGGGCCATTGTATTGTGAGCCCAAGTTTAGTTAGTGTATGGCCAATGGGCCTAAATAAGGTTTAGCCCAAATGCATTATATTTCTGTCTTTAAATAGTCAGTGAGGGGTGCCATGGGAGGCATGTATGTTGATAGACTTAATTGTCTTTTTCCTTCTCTTCCTCACCTCTTTTTCTGGAGTTGCCGGCACCTCGAATTGCCGTAGAACTTGTAATTTTCTTTTTTCTTCTTAATTCACGGTAAACAATACATATTTGAGTTTGTGTATATCAAATCAAGCATAATACAACATACGGAGCATGCAACAAATTTATCTGAAGGTTTAGGACGAATAGAGGCATAGCATAAGCATCCAAACGTACGCAAATGAGCATAGGATGGAGGACGACCATGAAGTAGTTCATAAGGGGTTTTGCCGTGGAGAAGTTTGCTTGGAGTTCTATTAATAAGATGTGCAGTAGTGAGAATACATTCTCCCCAAAATTGTACCCACATATTTCCTTAGAATCGAAGTGCACGGGCCACATTAAGGATTGTTCGATGCTTACGTTCCACACGTCCATTTTGTTGAGGAGTGTCAATGCATGAAGTTTGATGAATAATGCTAAGATTGGAGTATAAATTGCGCATGAATGGGACAAAAATTCAGTGTCGTTATCAGTTCTAAACATCTGTACATTCTTGCCAAATTGTGTTGTAACCATAGCAAAGAATTGAGTTAGAATTTTGTTAGTTTCAGATTTTTCAGCCATAAGATAAACATATGTATTTCGACTGAAATCATCAACCACTGTAAGAAAGTAATGAGAACCAGTGATTGTTGACATGCTATACGGACCCCATATATCACAATGTACTAGTTGGAAAGAAACATATATTTTATTACTGCTTAAAGGAAATGGGCATCGAGTCATTTTAGCTCGTGAACATACATCACAGAAGTCAACCTTATTTTTGCTAATGCCAGAAGAATTACAAGGAAGAAAAGAAAGAACATCGGAGGAAGGATGGCCCAGACGTTTGTGCCATAAATCAGGGTTTACATGAGTTATGAATGCTTGACATGTGGGTGGGTGAAACACATATACACCATTATCCAAGCTGCCCAATCCAATCAGCGTCTTCTGAATGTGGTCCTGCAAAAAACAAGTGAAATTATTGAAGATAATGGTAGCGTGAGAAGATTTTTATAAATGGGAGACAGAAAGTAAATTGCAAGTAAGGTTGGGGACAAGGAGAACATTGGTCAATGTTAATTCTGGATAAAGAAAGACAGTGCCTTCTTGTTGCGCAACAGTAGTGGAGCCATCTGGTAATCCAACCGGTGATGGAGCAATGGTAAGAAGATCATGAAGCAATGTACGGTTACCTGTCATATGTTGAGAAGCTCCGCTATCAATTAACCAAGAAGATATAGAAGCATTACCAGTTAAGTTTTGAGAATCAGGAACAGGCTTGTCAATGAGAGATAATAGTTTATGCACAACATCTGGAGTTAAAGGTGCAGCAGCATTTGCAGTTGAGGGGGTTGGCAGAAGTCCTGGCATCAGTGCAGCATGAGCTGAGGCCGAATTGTTGCGAGTTTTGAAACGATCCTTGCTGGAGGATTTTGGAGAAAAACCATGAAGAAAGAAGCATTTTGAGATGTCATGATTAGGTTTGCCACAGTGTGTGCAAACACGGGTTGGAGGGGCTGCCCTTGCTGGTGTTGGCTTGGTTTAGAGTGCATAGCCGACAGCATCAACTCAATCAGGAGTGGCACGGACAATGGATTTGTGAGTTTCCTCTTGAGTTTCCATAGAGTATATACGATTGAGGTTGGGAAATGGGTTGGTGTTTAGGATTTGAGAACGGATGATGCCAAAGGTAGCTTCATCAAGTCCCATGAGAAATTGATAAATTTGATCGTTGGTCACAATGGTGTTGAGGAGTTTAGTTGCAGGACATTGGTCACCATTAGAGCAAGGGTCAGACGTGTAGTTCTCCTTGAGTGTATCCCATATGGCTCTAAGATGGGTGTAATAATGACTGATAGAGGAACCTTGTTGTTTGATGGAGGGAAGAAGACTCTTTAATTGGTAAATGCGAGGGATGTTTGCAACAGCATACCTATCCTTTAAATCATCCCAAAGTTGCTTAGCTGTGGAAAAGTATTTGATAATTGGACGAAGTTGAGGATCAATGGTGTTATGGATCCATCCGAAGATCATGGAATTGCACATGCGCAACGCATGGGCTTCATCAGACTCAGCTTCGGTTGGAGTATCTATGGTACCCAACACGAAACCGAGTTTATTTTTGGCATCCAGTGAGTTTTTCATAGCCCTACTTCATGTATCATAATTGGATTCACCACGTAACAGGATGTTGGTGAGAAGAACACCAGGGCTATCAGTAGAGGAAAGGTAGAGAGGAGAATGAGGATCAGTTATTTTTATAGTTTGGATAGTGCCAGACAATGGTGGAGTGTTGGTGGATGAGGAATTGGGAGGAGGTCAATGTTTTCTGCGTTGGACATGATGACAGAAACAGAAAAAAATGAAAGGCTGAAGCAAAGAAAAGTATAAGGTACCTAGATCGTTCCTTCTGACACCATGATAGAACTGCGGAATAGACAAATTGGTTACTGGATATGAATACAACAATTTCTATTTTTTTTGCTCTTGTTCATTGCTCATTTTTGTGTATAGATACAAAAGAAATAACAACAGAAACAGCTAGAAAATAAACGTAACAGCCGTAACAGCTAGAAAATAAATGTAACAGCCGTAATAGCTAGAAAATTCAAACAAGATATATAATATCTTGTTTGTTACAATTGAATACAAATATTTTGGGTTCGATTTTGAAATTGCTTGTCCTATTGCATTGGCATACTCTTCAAATACGAAAAAAGTATTTGAAGCGATTCTTACTTCCTAGAGAGCATTTTTAGTGCAACTGTATTCTCTACCACAGAACTATTGTAATTATGTATTTCGGGAAGTATATATTTAGAACAATAAAATTTCTTTTTTTATCCACAAATTTTTTTTTCTCTCTCCACATGAGCCGACAAGTTTCTAAAGAGAGAAAAAAAACTTTAATATTATAACTATGTACTCCCTAGAGTAGATAGTTATAATAGTACCGTCATACTAAATACTCAGTACGACTAGTGGAGGACTAAGAAAATTATATGACGGGTGAAAAAAATTTATATTACTATTATGAAAAGGCAATGTCAGTTTTGGTTAGAACGATCACGTTAAAGATGTAAAAATACCAGCTACGAAAAATCTAATAAATTTACAAAATTGGATTTACATATATTAGAGGTGAAATGGTGTTTCATGGATAGAGGCGTCTATGTGAAATAATATCTTAGTTTTTTGGTTTAGGTGGTAGCTATAGGTAACAGGGTTTGAAAGCGGTCTCACACTACTGGATAAAATCAACTCCTATAACACATGAGAAACATTAATCCCATCAAAATAACTTGTATAAAAAAATAGTGAAAAATATTTGTTCTTTTAAAGGAAAGTCACTATAGTTAAAATTAATATTTTTATTTAATATTTAAATTTAAAAAAAAACTCTCATTTTCTACCACCACAAACACTAATCCCAAAAAAAACAAATCAAAATAACATGAAATTCTTACTTTACCTAACCTTTATGTTTCACGTGCTAATCGTTTTTGTGGCGCAGCGCAGGAACCCCAAACCAAACCCAACAACATCAAAATCTGCAAGGTTCCTGTTTTGTGTGAACATTAAAGGTTGAGTCGGTTTGATAGTGCTTATGGTTAATTTGAACTTAATTCCCCTTGACCCTAATCTTCCTTTTTATATATTTTATAGTAACGATTATTATTAGTGGATATGGGGCAATTAGTAACTTGGCAGTTATAATGATCGTGGTCTATCATCATATGGATGGAAAGAAATGTGGATTGAGGTCATAGTCTGGGCTCTATTTCAGCATTCTGAGAAGGGCTCACGATTTGGGCTCCGAGTAGACGAGTTCATAATCCATTGGGTTATCTTATCTGGGTATTAATACATGGACTTCCCGGTCATGCCTAAATTGGCCCATCTGAGTTACAAACCCAAAACAGTTCCAAATTTGACTAAAGAACAAAATCTCATCTCCACGTTCAAATTTATCTTACACCCTTTTGGATTCATAGCCCAATGCCCTAGTTCTTGTTCCCTCAAACTCAAAAGCTATCCATGCCCACAAACGCAACTGTGAAATTCCAAAACCCCAAGTTTCACTGCGTTCTACCCCCATTGGCGCCAAATTTCCACCCAGACCCGCAGGCGACGACCCATGACATCAAGTTTTTTCATATTTTAGGGGGGCTGCCAACCCTAGCCCCATGTAGGTCCATCTCTGAGTGCGACGGTAGCACTATAAATATTTTCCCTATGGTCAGTGTGGTGTATTACCCTTATATTGGAAATGAAGAGTTAAGGATAAAGTATTTCATATGGTTTTATATGTAAACATTTTCAGTAATTTTTTTAAGGTTATAACAAATTGACCAATTAGGGATGTATAAACATACTTAATTACTAGATTCTTACATACTGTTACTATGGTTAATTAGATGTCATACATATATCAAGGTTAATGCGTATCTATACTTTTTTATTACAGCAAACTGAGTATATATACATGTTATCATGAGGAGGATTGTGCCAAAACAGAGAAGAATTTATTTTCCGAAAAGAGAGAGAGAGAGAGAGAGAGAGAGAGAGAGAGAGAGAGAGAGAGAGAGGAAGAGAGAGAGAGAGAGAGAGAGAGGAATTTGAATTTCTATAAACCCTAATCAACGTCGGATGATGGGTTGCCACAGATGAAGGGGCAGAAGACACCAAAAAGTTTGAAATCATTGATCTTAGAAAAGTTCCAAAACCCTACCTCTTTCCTTGATACACGTGAAAACTCAGTACCGGCTAGTTCATGAAGCCATTCCATGTCAGCCCTACAAATCTAAGACATCCAATGAGTTCATGCCTTGTCAGCAGATAAGGAGTCCCACAATTATACACAACCATGCTTGGCCTGGTCATGCTTAGGATTTTATCTTTCTTTCTTTCCTTTTTTAATTTTTCTTGACATTTATCATCAAATAACTTAAAATAATATCTTTTCATCACGTCATTATGAAATTTTTAACTATCACACAAACATGTATTATAAAAAAAAGTATAAAAAATATGAAATTCTTGCTTTTCTTGATCTTTATATTCCTTCCATCTTAATTAAAAATTTAATAATATTATACAATAAGTTTGGGTGAGTCAATAGGTTTATTCTCACTACGTGCAAGTTTGGAGAAAAGAAAATTTATTAATTTTTAAAAAATAGGATATATTCCGATTTTTAAATGGAAACTTAAAATATGATTTTTCAACGAAGGGCTAATACCAACAAAATCAAACAGGGAATTCACGCTATTCGATTTTATCAATTCATTTATTTTAATTGACCTTGACACGTAGCTAAGCTATTTAAGTTAATTTCTTAGTCTCTCAATAATTATTTTTTCTAATTAGTTTAAAAAAAAAATATTTACAATTGTAGCTTACTTATTATTACACTCAATATTTGTTGATATAATTAAGAAGATTGACCTAATATTAAATATACAAATATCTATGATAAAAATTATTTTAATAATATTTACGTGGCATATATTAAAAAGGGACAGGTTATTCTACGTATCCCTTCTTGCCTACCTTTTGCCTACCCCTTTCATTACCGTTGGCATACAATCTAATCCAACGGTCCATAATTGCGAAATAAAATAACCATTTTTTCCCTTTCTCTCTCCTCACTTCCTCCCACACCCCTTCTCTCTCCTCCCCTTTCTCTCTTCCTCTGCGATCCGGACACATCCTTATGATCTCTCGATACCTATTTTAATTTATTTTTTTGAACTACAAGCAACACGATTCACAGTGATACCTATTATCAAACTCTTTGTTGTTGTCCTTGTCGCATTCATCATGGAATGGAGGTTGTGGCAGTTCTTTCCGATCACGAAGAAGCATGGAAAAGGGGTATTAAGCCATTTTATGAGGAAAAGGTACTGCATTCTTTTTGTTCTATTTGTTGCAATTGATTCATAGAATTGTTTCATTACAAATAAAGCAACCCATCTTTTATTATTTTTTTAATCAAGTTTTTACAGTATTATTGAATTATATATTAATAGGGAAGGTATTATAAATTGTTTCCTTACATATGCAGATACCCTTGTCTTTGTGGAGCATCACTAGAATCCTATGCGAGATCATCAGGCATTAAAAACCATTCAGTGGTTTCTTTGGGTTTTCTTTTTCAGTTCAAGACCAAGCTAATTTATATTTGCAGATACCCTTCCATGCTTGTACCCCTTTTCCTATAAAGTTAGTTCAATGAAAAAAACTTTGTTGATTGTTCGATTGGATGAAATCGGATACAATAATTTCAAATGGTGATTAGTCGATGAATCGCATAATGCTTCCGCGCAGAGATAGAGATAAAGGAAAAAAAAATAAGTATAGGGTGGAGAAAGAGAGAAAGGGGAGGAGAGAGAAGGGGTGTGGGAGAAAGTGAGGAGAGAGAAAGGTAAAAAAAAAGTTTATTTTATTTCGCAATTATGGACCGTTGGATTAGTTGTAATCCAACGATGATGAAAGGGGTAGGTAGAATAATCTATCCCAATAGTGATGTTCTTTTAATCGATATTCATCACTTGTAGTATTGGTGTTGAAATTGACAAGCCGTAGTTTTAACTTTTAAGTATTTAACGGTCTTTGATAGTGGGTTCCTACCTATACAAAACCATTTTTTAAAACCATCTTCTATTTTAGAGATTAAGCAAAGACAAATGTTTAATTGTATATTGATAACAAAATATGACTTTCGGAGATAATTTTTTTAGCAAATATCCAAGCTTCAACAAAAATTGTTGAATACCATCACTAGCGAATGAGATGAAAGCCACGACAATATAGCTGAAACCCTAAAAAAATGAATGAATGGAAGAAAAGCCGGCGTTAGTTGTATCATTTTCTTTCTTTGTCATTTTTATTGTTATTATTGCATCATTTTATTTTCACATTCTGTTAATAATAATTGTTATTCTATATATTTTCCTTGAGCTCGAGCGTGTATCATTAATAATATTTGATTTAAAGAACCAAAATCTACTGCTTTAACATTAAACGAACCAAAACCCTTGCTGAAAGCAAAGTTTTAAAATTCTTTGAGAGTTAGAGAAAAATCGACTCTTCCTCTAAAGTGAGTTAATCTCTTCTTCTTCTTTTTCGGTGATTACGTTCCATTGCACCCTTTGTTCCAATGAAAAATTAGTCTCAAGGATAAGGGCAATATTCCGGAAACAAGATAATTAAAAGAAGTTGAATGAGAATACCTTCAAATTATTAAAAAAAAAAACATTTATAGGCAAAAAATTCCGGAAGTAAAAAGAGAAGGACATTAAAGTAAGGGAAAAGTGTTTGTCTTTTTAAATGACACAATTTATATCCTTTCACTCTCACCCCTTCTTTATTTATCTCTTCCACTCACTTAAAATGATAAAACTTTACATCCTTTAAAATGATACAGATTTTCCCCTTGAATTAAAACGAGAAGGTAAAATAATTGAACAAGTTAAAGAGAGAGAAAGTAAGAAAACAAAAAAGTGGCTAATGCGAGTGGTCCCAAAGCTGGAACAGCAGAAACCAAGCATTGTCTCTACCTTCGTCCTCATCTTCACGTGACTCTCTTCCTCACCCTCTTCTCTCAACAAACCCACTGAGGTTATTTTCCTCTGCCAATTGCATATATCTACATAGCCCCCAACCAGTTATGGGTCTTTTACTTTTATCTACTTTGCCTCGTGGCTTTTTCTATCATTCATTCTCTCTTCTTATCCTCTGCTCTCAATCTGTACTCTCTGTATCACTTCACACTTCTCACTCTCCAATTCCTATATTGGGCAACTTTCCTTTCACAAACCCAATTTGATTGATATCTGGGACTTTCCAATCTTTCGGTTCTATTTTTATACATTTTTGACATAAATCATAAACTTTATTTTTTTTTTTTTTTTTGTCTTCTGGGGTTTTCTCTTTATCTATTATATCCCCAAAAAGGTATTGGCTTTTTTTTCCTTTATTAATCTTTTTAACATTAAAAAAAAAAAAAAACAACAACTTTTATTCCTTGTACTTACTGGGTTTAGGGTTTTGCACCTTTTTTCTCATAATCTTACTTCACAATTCATGAACTCCAAGATACTTTCATGCCATTGGCACTGAATTTGAGGGTTTTTCTATTTCTTATTTTTATTTTTATTTTTTGGTTTGTTGAACCAATGGCTTCTTCAAGTTTAAGAGGAGGTGGTGGAAGAACCTATGGGTTTGATTTCGATGTTAAAAAATCTTCATCAACATCAACAATAACAACATCGTTCACATCATCTCCTTCCTCAACCATATCAGAAACCACCAGCAACAACTCCCAAAGAGCAATCTCAACCAAAAAACCTAGAACTCCACGAAAGAGACCGAACCAAACGTACAACGAAGCTGCCACGCTCCTTTCCACAGCGTACCCGAACCTCTTCTCCACCGAAAACCTCAAAAAACCAGGCAAATTATTCACCAAACCAATAACTGAAACAAATGAATCTTCGGAATTGTTTTTGCCATTCAGAGCCTATGGTTATCACAACGACGACCATTTCCTCTTCCAAAATAAACACACTTTTGATAACAAGGTCTTGAAGCCTCGCACGTGCCATGGCACGTGCTCGGAGGAGATAACCTCCAGAATGGTGAATTCCGAGGAATTGGAGTATGATTCCGGTGAAGGCTTCGATTGCGAATCGATTCTTGATGAGGAAATTGAGGAAGGGATCGATAGCATCATGGGGAGCAGTGCTGATGACGTCAACGGCGGCGCTTCATGTTACCATGGCGGCGGCGGCGAGTGCCTGAGCACGTCGTTTGGTTTTGGCGGGAAATTCGGTTGGGTGAGGGCTCTGCGGCAAGTTGATGACGTGAACTGGTGGAATTTTCCGGCGGTTGATATGCTTGAAATCTCGCCGGGAGTGAAGAACACTCCGGCGGTGGCGGCGGAGAAGAAGAAGGAGAGGAAGAAGAAGAAGAAGGAGGCGGTGAAACCAAAAGTGGAATTGAGGGACTCGAGTCAGGGTTTGTTATTGAAATTGAATTACGACGACGTTTTGAATGCGTGGTCGGACCGGGGGTCGCCGTTCGCTGATGATTGCTCCGGCTCTGGTTTGCCGGGAAATGACGTCACTGTACGTTTCTCATCTCCCGCCGGCAAGTAAAAAATATAGAAGGAAAAAACTTAAAAAGGCAAAATGTTTGAAACGGTCGTTTTTCACAGTAAAATAGTAAAGACTTTTATGATCTTAAAGAAAATTTACAATATTTAATGTTTTAAATCATTTGCTATTTGAAAACTTTTATTTTATGATCTTAAAGGTTACATAGTAATTATTTTCTTTCACCAAAAAAAAATAGTAATTATTTTGGCAGTTATGTTTTTTCCCTGTTGATACTGATATTTAATCTTAATAAATTGTTAAGAAATTTTTATTATTATTACCATTTATACTTTATTAAAAAAAATTCTATCACAAATTTGAAGTAATTTTATTAGAATAATTTAAAAAATATAAATTTTATGTCTTACACGTATAAAAGTATGTGGCTCCATGTAGAGCCATGCGAGGAGAGAAGAGAGAAAGAAAACACATAAACTATACATACTTTTATGTATATAATAAAGGGTTTAAAGTAGGAAAAGTGATTGTGTTATGTTATAGAGATTCGTTTTATTGTGCCGTAGTTTTTTTTTTTTTTTTTGCTTCAAAAGATGTGGGCCTAACAAAATATTGTGTGTGTAGGAAATTTTTTGTGATCATATTAAATGATAAATGCAAGCCCTTATGATAAAACTTATCTTTTATAACATGAGAAAGATTAATCACAATAATTTATATAGTTTTGATCAACTACTCAAAATTTCAGAATTTATCTAAAGGAAAATCATTTTCTCATGTGAAGTATCGAAATTCATATTCTTCTTATTTCTTATTTTTTATCAAATGGTGGAACCTATCACTCGTTGATGTTATCTCATGAGAAAAGATAAACCCTTCTCTGAATTGTGTGTGTTGTTGGTATGATAGTATCGTGGAAGAAGCAGAAGCACTGAACTAATTTCCTTTTGGTTTATTGCGTTGGTGTGATGACAGGAGCAAATAGATTTATTCGCAAACGGAGCAATGAGAGAAGCTAGTGTGCTGCGCTACAAAGAGAAGCGCCGTACACGCCTCTCTTCTAAGAAGTTAATCAGATATAAGGTCAGGAAAGTCAACGCAGATCAACGGCCCAGAATCAAGGTATGATGGAGTTTTGAAAATTATTGTTTTCCATTTATCATGATACATATTTTGTTGTCTAAAGTTTCTTTTTTGATGGGTAATGGAACTGGACCCCTTAGAGTGGTTGGTCATTTTGTCCAACTTTTGAGGATCTATCTTATTCAAATCCTTAGGTTTAGATTCTTTTATTTGAACAACTTTTGGACTTGCGTGATTCCTACAAATTAAATAAGTTTCGCTTAAGATTCGTCTAAACCATATTAAAAATTTATTGTTGTTAATTCTGGTCCTCCATGTATTTTAGTTGTAAGTGAACATGATTTAATGCATTCATTGTTCTAGCAAGTACCCTCAATTCCAGAACTATCAAAGTACCAGAAGAAGAGTGTTTCGACCAGTGTTATTAAACTCGACCTGGACATTGACCCAGTCAGGTTACTGGGTCACTGGTCGGACCGGAGGGTCACTGGTTGGATCGGTTGACCCAGATATATATAGATATTAAAAAATATATAGATATGAACATATAAATTCAATTATATTTTTCATATATAAAATGAATTAAACAATGTTCACTAAATAAGCTCAAAAACATGAAGCATAAATAAATAAAATTACACGTTATTACTATGTCAATTTAAATTGTAATTCATAATCTCCATAAACATACCTCTCAATGACATTGAACTTATATTTTTCAAATTCACCTACATTAAAATAACATATGTCACGTTCTCTTAATTTATTATTCCGCAAATTACTTCGGTATTAGAAACTGAAATTTGAGGTCATTATAGAAGAGTATACTAGCAAATAAAATTATAAAAAGTTTTTACAATTATTTCTACATTTTTTTCTTATAAGATAATAGAATTTTAGTTTTTTGATTTTTTTTTTTAAATGCATGACCTGACCGGATCAACAGGTCACCGGGTCATCGATTTTGGTCGGATTTGACCGGGTCGATGCATGACTGGTCCAATGATTGGGTCACCGGGTTCTGGGTCGACCTGGCCGGGGCAGGCTGGTTTTACAACAGTGGTTGGACTCTCAGGGTAAAATAATCTTGAAGTTTAAATTGAGATTTTATTATGAATAATATAATTAATATATGATGTGTTTCTTATTATTATAGTTTCTGTAATAATACATATGATTGAAATAAACTAATAGAGTGATTAATAATAAAACTGAATGGAATAAAAGACCACGACTAGTGTTTTGGAGTTTTCGAAGCAATTAAATAAGAAATGATGGAAACCGGAATTAATTTATATCCGCAGAATCCTTTACTTTAAAAATTCGAATTTAGGAGTTTAGAATGAAGCATCTCGCTATCATTCTAAATCATTATTATTTTTAACTAAAATGTCACTCTATTTCCTTCAAAAACTCAACCAAGTGTTTAATGCAATATTCAAACCTTAACAATATTATTGTCATAAAAAACAACAACAGAAAAGTGTTTGTTAATCTTTCAATATCTCAAATATCTTTAAGAAAATAAAATCTTAAATAGCCTAGTAAAAAAATATTTCTTGATAAGCAAGTAATATGTAAATTATGGCTTCGTGTGTTTGTTAAGGTAACAGATCTACCTTGTTTTTTGATGTGGCAGGGAAGATTTATTGGGAGGGTGAATTCTAGCTCCGAAATGCACAAAGATGATTAGTATTTAGTAGCAGTAAAGCACATGCTTTAGGGAACTAGACGTTTCTTTTTTTTAAGAACAACGTCAATAATGTATCTTTCTTTCATTCATTGTTTTTTGGTTTCTTTTTTCTTGCTTTTATGAGATAAGGAGATGCAGAGACAGGATACAGGAGCAAATTAGTAGTCCAAAAAATTTTGTTTTATTTTGATGATTGGTTTGTTTCATTATGGAATAATTAAGTTCTGCAAAAGTCTAATTATTATTTTTTTAATTTTGTGTAATTTATTCTTCTACTTTTACTAGAAATAATCCTAAATGATGTTTATACGCGCTTTTGCTGTAAAAAAAGATTTTTGTCACACTTATATCAAAATAGAGATGTGCATGGGTCGAACCGAACCGAATTTTTGAAAAAATCGAACCGAATTGGTTTGGTTCGAAAGTGGTTCGGTTCGGTTCAAAACTGGTTCGACTCTGAAGTCGTTCGAAATCGGTTCGGATCGACCCTTTTTTTGAAAAGAAAAAATAATTAAAATTAAAAAAAATAAAGTTATAAAAATTAATTTGATTTATTCTCTCTTTTCATTTAACTTTTCCTCAACCGGTCCAATGGTTTTTAAAAATTAATTATTTTATGGGGCGGTTCGGTTCGGTTTATGGTTCGACCCAATTTTTTAGTTATTTTGCACACCCATATATCAAAATGAGTGGATCCTATTGTAAAGATTAATTAGACTTACTCACTTTTATGGGAATATAGCAGAGTATGAATGTGTTTCAATAAATAAATAAAGGGTTTAATGTTTCTCATAAGATTATGTGGTGCTCATATTCTTTCTTTCTCTCTCTTCTTCTCACGTGGCGCTCTATACACTTATATATATATATATATATATATATATATATATATATATATATATATATATATATATATATAAGACATATATTTATCTCCTATAATATGAAAAACATTGAATTCATAAATAAAACATATTACAATGATGAAAAAATAAGCCTTTATACGCTCCTTAGCATTTCTATTTATTTTTTATTTATTTTTTCAATTTTGATTCATTATTTAGAATTTGTAACAGCTTTCGTACAATAATATTCACACACAAAAATAACATAATTGTTTATCATTATTTTAATGGAAAATGATGAATCCTACGAATTTTGTGAAGCTAAAGTTATTTTAAATAACGGGGAATTATTCTAACTTTAGTATGTGATTTCATGTTTAAATTCAGGATATACAGCTGTATACCGAATGATTTATAACAAAAATAGATTTAAATTTTGATTTCATGTTTAAATTCAGGATATACAGCTGTATACCGAATGATTTATAACAAAAATAGATTTAAATTTGGTTAAAACAACTTAACGGTTGAGGAAAGCTCAAAATTCTAGTGGAAGGAGTGGAGATTGCAAATGCGCAATCTGAAAAGGGCAAAAGAGTTAGCCCGAGAAGAAAGAGCCGGCATTCCAAGTAAGAAGAAGACACGATTAATGATTTTATTCCCTGTTTTCCAAAAAAGAAAAAAAAAAGACATGATTTATGGCAATCCTAAAAAAGTGGTCTAGATGGACGAGGACAAGGAAGATCTGAAAATAAAATAATTGTTTTCTTACACTTTTTTTTTTACCATTTTGGCCTATATTAAATATTTAAATTAAAACTATAGAAGAACAAGAAATTCTGAGCATGTATGCATCATTTATACTTTTTATATTTTATGTTCCTGATCATTGGTATTTTTCAGATTTGGGCATATTTATCACAATCTTTAGCCACATATGACCAAAACATTCCTTCATGCTTTCTTGGACCCAACAAACTCAACGCTATGGTACAACCCATACTATATATATGATACCTTTAAAAATCATCTAAAAATACACGAACTTGGTCATGAACTTTTGTTTTTTAAATATTGAAGATTTTTAATTTCTACAAAAAAAATTGATATATTAATCAATAAATTTTTATAAAAATTAATATCATATATGACATATTTGAAATAATTATATAAACTTTTTATTAAAAAGTATTTTTAAAAAAATATTTATTTTTATCCTATCTAATATTATACTCTGCATTACCAAATATTAGATAGTGTTATCTTGTACAATATATTATCTTATGGAAAAAGTATGTGTCCTTTTAAAGGACACAAACTTAGGTCCTTTTAAGAGAGAGATAAACACAAAAAGGTGTAGGTCCTACTGAAAAAATAAATATATGAGTCTCATCTTTTTGTGTATGTCTTTCTCTTAAAATGATCTAAATTTGTATTTTTTAAAAGGACGTATATTTTTCCTTTATCTTTTATAATATTATGTCAAACACTACATAACATTAAAATTTAATCAGGCCTTATCCCATTCTAGAAATTTTAGAAAACCCGAAAGTCAGCCTTACATTTTTTTATCACTTGATAGGTGAAATATTTTAGCTTGTTTTTTCTAGTTAATAAATCTAATCTGATTAGTAACGTCCAATTTTTCTTAGTCCCATTCTTCGTTATCCGACAATTGTTTTTTGTTTTTTTGTCTTGGATCTCTAAATTATTGTTTAAATATGTAATTACACAGAGTTTTACGTAATTGTTTACTCTTCAACAAAAAAGATTCAATTTTTACAAAAATATAATGTTATAATAGTAATTGAAGATACAACGTAAAAACCACTAAATAAATAAAGGGTTTTATAAGAGTTATGTTGTAGGAAAAGTATTTGTGTTACGTTATATAGATTCGTTTTACGTGTCGGAATTTTTCTTTTTTGCTGCGGGCCCCACAAAATGTTATGAGTGTAGGAAAAAATTTTATATCATGTTAAAGGAGGAAACAAAAACCCATAAATAAACTCAACCCAGGGTTCTTTTCATAATTTTATACATAATGTAAAACGAATTCCTAGATGATTTCAGATTGAGCATACCTTTTTTTCTTCTTCTTTTTTTGGTAAATGATTGAGCATACCTTTGTTGTCACTTTGAACTAATATTTCTGCTTGTCATTTTGATTTATTATTTAAATTTAACAAACAACGGACATAGATAGCCATTCCCAAAAAATAAAGGGTTGTGATGTGACAAAGTATGTATGAGATTTTTTCAACAAAAAAAAAAAAAAAAAAAAGAGTATGAGATTCTATGAGGAAGCAAGTACTAATATTAACATTTTGTATTATTAAAACATTGACTATTTAACTTCAAAACAGTTGCTTCATTTTTTCATTGTATAAAGTAAGGCAGGTACATCAAACTAACAACAAATTATATATTACCCTGATGTGAAAAAATGTACAAATATATAATATATAATCATTATTCATTCTTTTCCCTTAACTCAGCTATGGGTACATATATAATAGACGGTTCATTTGAATAGAGTTCATCTGAACCTTTGGCTCTGTAATTTTGAACTTGAGTTAATTTTTGCTTCATACTATCAAGTTTAATCTTCACTTTGCTGAGTCTTTCAAATTCCAACTCTGCTACCTTACAGTCTCCTCCAAATATAATATTCACCCTCCTTTTCCTTTTTTTCAACAGTTTCTTCAAGCTCACATCATCACTGATCTCCACGGAGTCCTGAAAATAAAACATTAAAATGCAAACATATTGTTAATAAAACTTCCAACAATGTTTTGTACACCCCATTTTCTCAAGTGAACTGCAAGAAAAAAAAAATGTTATTTAACGGGATTTGATTTTCTTGCATGAGAATTCAACTCTCATGTTGTGACTCAACTAGTGGTGAGCCCCACATTTATTAAAAAGGAAAAAAAAAACTTCGCACGCAAATCAAAGGGTCACAACATGATAATTGAATTCTCATGTAACATGAGAAAATGTTTTCCCTTTTTGAAAATATTATTTGCCTTGCCATGGTTTATAAAGCAATGTTACTTCTCAAGCACAAAAATGAACTAAGAACATGACATTTATTTAGACTAGGAGAAAAGCACCTTCTTGCCATTTTCTCTTGTCAAGGGTGAAGATATTTCTAGTTTCCTTTTCTTCAAAGGATTGCTGGATGACTTTGTTTTCTCTTTGCCACTGACATTTTTACCATTCTTCTGGGAATGAATCACAGTTATTTTGGAGACCTTTGATTTCAAAGGCTCAGTTTTCTCCACATTTTGTAATCTAGACTCTTTTGAGGTCTTAGAAGTGAAACTCTGAAGCTGTTCTCCTCCTCCTTGATACTGAACAAAACCCACTTACGTCAGAGTTTATTGCAAAGTCCAATAACAAAACAATATCCAAATTTCTGGCATAAAAAAATGCCTTGTTCTAGGATTTAAAAAACTAGCATAAGTCTGGATCTATTTAAAGTAATTTTTACAAAGCAACAATGAAAAAATGGGAAGATATTGTGAAGCATTTTCTTTGGTTTTCGCAGTTATGCTTAAGGTTATTTTCTTAATCTTCTTGTGCACAAAAGCACAAAATGTTACTTAATCCTTAAATATCTACGACATTAATGATCCAATATTAAGGAAAATCCTATTTTACTTTGCAAATGCATCCTTATCTTCATCATATAATCAACCAGCAGTTCCTATTAACTGACCTATTTATTATAAATCTTAGTCACCAGCCGATTATAAAAAATTAAGAATCAAACACAGCAAGAACAAAGGAAAGAAACAATACTACTAGTCAACATCAACATCAACATCACCTTTATCTCAAACTAGTTGGGGTCGGTGGCAGATAAATCCAAATGAAAAGTACTAAAAAAAAATTGACGAAAAGAGAGGATAAAAATAAAAATTAAAAGAACTATAAATACCATTAGAAATGAAAACATAACAATAAACAATTCAGAAAATAACAATAAACAATTCAGAAGAGGAATAAAAACAAAGAAACAATACTACTAGTATATATTGAAACAGGAGAGAGCAAAAGCATAGCATTAAAGCTTACCTTTCTGGTTTTAAGTGCCAAGTAACGTGCATTTTTGAACCATTTGCTAACCTGCATTTTCTAACACGTTAGTAATAGGAAGTTGGAACAGATCAAGAACTGCATGGCATGAAAAAAGACCAAAAGGCAATGCAAAAAATTAGGGGGAGATCGATGATACAAAATTTGTGGCGAAATACGTAGTGTTTTCCAAAAGTTAATGTAGTTTCATAGGATGAATTCAGATTAAAATAAAACAAGATAAAAAATAAAGACTAGCATAACCTTCCCCGCATCAATTCCCAACTCTTTCGAAAGACCTTCCTTCACGGATCTCGGAGGAAGCTCATTCTCTGCAAAAGCTTGGCGAAGCTTCTGGCACATTTCATTAAAATATAAAATAAAATTATCGAACACAAGTGGAATTTCCAGAGGTAATGACAAGAAAGAAAGATGAAAATAATGAACTGCTACAAGTAATACCTCAACTGCATCATGTGGAATCCTGAAACAGGATCTTCTTATTTGTATGCCTGAAGAATTCCCTCTTATTCTGTCATTGTTCTCATTATTGGGATATTTATTCTCACTTTCATGCAGAGTCATAAGAGTATTAACAGCATCAGACTCCTTTTCTCTTCGCTTTCTTTTGCCAGGACCCCAGTCTTCATCTTCACTCACTTGTTCATATGGAGGAGCATCCTTCCCAAACATTTCCTGAAAAGATATAAACTCAAATGAAACTTCATTTACAATATCTGAATTGTCCTTCACATATGGCCAGAGAAGAAAATAGTGAACTCTATTTTTTAGTAGGATTTCCATACACAAAACAAAAACAAATTTTTTTCATTTACATGACAACCAAGGGAAAATAATTGGAAATTCATTTATTAATTAATACTATAAACAAATATTTTCCAAACCAATTTATAAACAAAAATCATGATCATCATCCAATAATAAAGGCCAACACTTTAAAAGGGCCGACCCAGTTCAAATACCCACTTCGTGAGTGTCTGGGGAAGGAAATACTCTAGGCAGCCTTCTTTTTGCAGTTAAGGTGGGTAACCGGCCCTTTGTTCCAGTTAAATGACCGGCATAGCAAAAGCCTTAAATTTTGATCTATCAACTTAAGGTGGGTAACTTGTTAATTCTGTACTAATAAAGTTGTCAACTTTACTTTGAGAACATGTGCTTACGATGAATGAGAACTATGATATATACTCACATCATAAAGTTTCTTGTAGTCAACAGCTTTACGCTGCCTACGGCCACCCGCTATTTCGCCAGACTCGTCAGAATCTATGTAGCTATTAACAGAATAGTATTCATGGCTGATGCCTTCACCAACTGGAGAGCATTCACCATTCAAAGACCAAAGACCAGAATAACTGCTTAAATCATCAGATGCATTATCATCAATTCCTTCCGTGTGGATGCCGTGACTGTCTTCTTTCCTCTCTGGATTATAATCATCATCTTCAGGATCATCTGATGGCCACTCTTCTTCTTGATTTAGTAATGAAGTGTCACCATCAGGTATAGCAGCCTCTTCCTTGAATACATCCTTAATTTATGGGATAAAGACATTATTACATGGAACAGTAAGAATGAATATATCAAAAGGGTAGTAAAAATCTGAAAAATTGATGTTAAGAGATTGTTAGGGTAAAAAACCTGCCAAGTAATGTCCAAGGAGAATTGAGTCCCAAGATGGGCATTTGTTGCCTCCAGTATTTCTATCTTACATTCACAATACTTGCAAAACCAGCCTTGGTCTCCAGGAGGAACTGCAATGTATAATTAACAGATTTGTTTTTCTGAATGAAAAGTCAGCACACTAAAGCTTAGAGAACTGGTTGGCAAGGGTAAATGGGAACTCACTATTTTCAGTATCTAAAGGAGGATTGAGACATCTTTGGTGAAAAGCACGATTGCATGTACCATCACAGAGTATAATATCATTATCTGGGAAAGCTTCACGCAGCTTGCAAATTGCACAGAATATCTAGATGAAGAAAACAGAAAAATAAGGCTCTGAATTGGTTTCTATTTTGCAAAACAGATTTTTAGTTTTCAGAACAAAAAAACAAAAAAAATCGTTTGGTAAGACCTGTCTTGTAAAAATTGTTTTGAAATCTATAACTATTTTTTTGTTTTTAAAATCAAATTTAGAGAACATGTCTGAGTTATTTTTGTTTTCTGTTTTTGTTTTTAACTTTCAGAAAGAAAAAAATATAGAAAAGAACTGTTTCCATAACTATTTTACAAAATAGTTTTAAGAACAAAAAAATCAGAACACAATCAAACAGGCCCTAAATATCCATGTTTTAAAATGGTGAGACATCTCATCTCCCTATGAATTGATTAAACATGAGAACGGTATTCAATGTCAATGACTTCCCATTAAGAAAAATAAAGCAAGGTTTGAAGCATTATAACATGTTTTGAACTGGAAAGAATGCAAAAAGATAACATAATATAGTGAAGTATTTGTAGTTTTGATACTTGCTCACATGTTCATGATAAACAGATCCATCTGGAGCAATGACGGAATCTTCAATGCTACCCATCGAACTGAGAGAATCCAGCTGGCGAATGGCATCACGAATACTAAGTTTACATTTTAAAATCTGCTTCTTTGCTCTCTGTAGCTCCTTTTCAGGCCTAATCTTCTCTCGACTGTGATAGGCATTTCCGTAAAAAAGAATGGTAATTATGAAAAGTATACTTGAATTTACAATGCCAATTCTATGAGTATGGTCCAGTATGAAAAAAGAATTGATTTTTCATATTCACTCCTCTTTTTTCCCCCTACACTACATCAAAAGCTGTCCCAAGTTCAACCCAAACTACTTTTCTATTTGTCATGAACCAACTATGCCTAAAGCATAAGCTATTAGGTGAAGGCTCACAAGTGGTTCTATATCTAAAATATTCTCACAAGCAAAAGCCTTTTGGGGTTTAAGTGGGTATAATGCACAGACACACCTTATCTTGTGTTAAATTCAACATTTATTTAGAAGAATAGGGTGACAAGGATCAAACTCATGCCTATTTAGTCATAGAGGCTCCAATACTATGTCATGAACCAACTCTACCAAAAGCTTAAGTTATTGGGTGAAGGCTCATGATTGGTTTTATATCCAACACTATTGAACCATGACAAGATAAAAGCCCTTGTTCTTATAACCATATAGAAGTTTATTGTAATTTCAAAAATGTCAAACAAACAGAAGTTTATGAAAGTAATTTCAAAAATGTCAAATTTTGACAAGCAGATGACAACTAAACTAAATCTTAGCTAAGCTTCTCAAACAGAAAAACATAACAGACCATGTTCATTAAAAACAAGGGAAATAATTAATGGATGTATAAATTAATGTCCAATAAATAAAATTGAATCTTTAACACCCCCCAAAAAAGTTGAATCTTGAATCAAATTTTTTTATTCTTATATTCCTTCTATATCATTTGCAAAGTTACTTGCTAAAATTATGCATTTATATATTTGTCCCTTTTTTTGTGTTTTTCACCATTGAGACACAGAAATAACTCAAATAACATACCATATAGGTTGATAATTGCAGCACAAATTAAATTATCTAAAAGGCCTCTAAAAATATCCTTGTCAAAAAATGTTCCACAGCAAACACAAGACAACAACAGGTCCTACCAAAGATCCACTGGCAATGTTGATTATGATTGTTTGTGTCTTTACTATTACATTTCTGACAAAGTATGCTTCCCTCAAATTGTCAGTTTATAATGCAAATTAATTAAATGAAAAAATCATTAGCTTTCCTCAACATGGATAGGTCCAGAAATCCAGACATTGGACAATTTGTCAGATTTCTCTTTTATCAGACTAATTTCATATGTTTTCTTCATAAGTTGTATACTTTCCTAGTATCGTTTTTTTTATTCATGGAGAAATTACGCATTATACATAATACTAACATGATCTATCCTATCAATGTAAATGGGTATATATATCTATAGGTCCTTCGAATAATATATTCCCAAATTTTTCATGGGAACAATTTAAAAAATTCTTTTCTGCTGTGAAGAGAATATATTTTCCTACTTAAAATAATAAAAATTGCTTCACAGATTCTTTGAAATTTGCAGTAGGGAAGGGCACATCTCATTCTATCAATTAAAAGACATATTTTTTATCAAACATTTGAAAAAACAAAAAGCTAAAGAAAAATTTTCCTGTACCTTTGACCTTTCCAACCTTCTCCAGAGTAAGCATCAATAAGGTTCTGCTCTAGCTTCATTTTGATCAAGAGGTACCTTGTTCTCCTCAGCAGGCGTGACGCATCATCAAGATCCACATTATCCCTTTTTCTTCTCTTCTTTCTCCTTCTCTTATGTTTTTGAATCTTTGCCTCCTCATCAACATCTTTCCCCTCTTTTCTAGAACTAAGAAAAACTTTTGATTCTTGTAGCTTTGTTGAAGAGGGCATCAGTGAAGATTTCCCATCAGTTTTATGCAGATTTTGTCTAATAATTAATTTTTTATTTGAAGAATCCTTGATTGGTGCCTTGATGGAAGAATCAGTAACTGTCCTCCTTGATGTTTTTGTACCAACTCTGAGTTTATGAGATTTTGATTTTAGTTTATGTTTCTTCCTGCAATATTTTGCACTACTTGTTTTGAATCTCGATGAGTTTAGCTTTAATTCTGTCTGTTCCTTTGAGTGACTGGATTTTTTATTTCCTTTGCTTTTCAACTTCTCAGTTTCCCGCATATTAATTTATTATGTGTCACCCCTGAAGTAGAGGCATAAAATTGATAAATAGTGGCATTAAAAGTACAAGTAACATGATAGTCAAGATAAGTTGCTGGACAAGAATTGCACTTTGAATTGCAGATTAATATTACTTCTTACCCATTGCTAAGATATATCATACATGAACATTTATAATACACAGAAAATAACAATTCTCATTAGTAAAAAGCATGAGCAGTATAACTGATTAAATCATTGATAGTTTGATACATAACTAGGTATTATTGCCAGCCAAAATCATTCCTGTTTATTATTAGCCCTGGCTGTAACACTTATTTCATCACATGTATATTATTTGTATATAGTAGGTTTAAAGCTGTAATATTATCTAGCCATGTATAGATACTGTTATAGAATAAGCCTAGTCAGAATCGGTTTAACTTATGTTTAGCTTATTCAGAATCTGTTTAGTCTGAACTACACACTGTTAGAATATTCTAGGCTAGATATTATGACAATATCTCTTGTAATCTCTCCTGCATTGTAAAGCATTTGAATTCTTCCTATTTAATGAGAAAGTTTCTCAGAGAACCGATCAGCTTTTTCAAAGAAGCACTCTTGATATTAGACATAGTATCTCTTAAAATTCAACACTAGGACACTGATTTATGGACACATATTAGCATATAACAAGATAATGAAAAAGATAATTGTAACTATATTCACACAATACCATTTTTAAATGTATGTTCATTTCAGTTCCAGAATTCCAGTGAAAGTATAACTAAGGGAGAATAGCCTGAAATTTAAGAGTTACCCTTCAAGCATTATAGTTTTCAATTTAAAAATAGGAAAGGTATTTCCCATGCAGAACATCAAAAATTTAGACACTGTTGTATTTAAAAGACAAATTATGAGAAAAAATAGTCATCAATAAAAGACAATTCTTAAAATTCTACAGTAAAACTTGACCAAGCATTGCAATTAACATGAATATCAAAGCTTAAATTTTCATGCCATATAAACTAAGCCAAATGAACGAACATGTAGAAGCATCAATATATAAGGCATCTTTATAGCGTTGACAGTCTTCTGCATTTTTTTGTGGGGCTGGGCCATGTATAACACTTGGATAGGAAAAGAAACATTAACACTCAAGTGTCCTATGAAATATGCTTTCAGTAGCAGATAAACATAGAAGTAAGATTCTATACCTTTCTTCTTTTTTTCTTTTTTTCTTTTCTCTGTTTCCCACATCATTGAAAATAAGTACCTCATAGGAGGACCAAAATGTAAGTAGAGTATAAGAAAAGTTTAGCATTAGGAATCTACAGGCAGAAATTTTCTAGGGGAATGCATAACAAGTTTGTCTCGACAAAAAACAAATGAATTTTCCCTATTGGTTTGGCAAAATTTTACCAGACAGAAATGCAATTGATAATATGATCATATGCGGTCAGCATGTACTAAACATATTTGTAAGGAAATGCCAAAGCTTATCTACAACTGCAGTTGTATCTTTCAAGTCTTGTAGAGTCTATGTTTATTTCATTAATGCTGATCCACCAAAATGAAAGGAAAAAAAAGAAAAATCCAATCCAAGAATGACAAAACTGAGTGATGTATATTCACAGTAAATTAATTTTTCAGATATATAATCACACAAAGGAAGGGCCGACTTGGCTTAGCAGTAAGCTTGCTTACCGTGGTGTGTCAGGTCGCGGGTTCGAATCAGTCTCTCTGCAAAGAGCAGGGGAAAGACTGCCCAGAGTATTCCCTTCCCCAGACACTCACGAAGTGGGTATTTGAGCTGGGTCGGCCCTTTATAATCACACAAAGATGAGAAAGACTATAGGTTTCAAAACGGATAGGGATGGCAAGGGGAAAGAAATTAACCTAAGTGCAGTGATGGGTGATGAACCACTCCAGTATCCCCCAAAGAAATCAAGAAACAATCATCAATAGCATAGACATAGAGAATTTAAACAAATTAAGATCAAAGTAGAACATATCAAACACAGAAACAGTTAATCAAAAACCCAGATGCAACATTGTCAAGTACACAGCACAAGATGAGCTAGTAACCATTTTAAGCATTACATAGTCAGAAAATTGAAAAGACTAAGAAGAACACTGAATCAAGAATCATTTGACTATAGGCATGAAGTTCTAAGACCCTGATCACTTCAAAAGGCCAGCGAACCGCAAAACAAGTAATCATCATTATTTTCATTAATAATTTTTCAAAACCATGAGTCAATCTAGAAAACAAGAACTTATGATTAGAAAGCCAAGTGATTAGTGAGTCAAATTGGTGAAGAAAGTCATATCAAGACCTTGACTTTGTAAAGCCCCACAAAGTTCCAAGCTAAAACAAGAGAAACCCACATGAGTTTAAGGCCAATAAAAGAAAACTAACCTGAAATGGAAGAGAAAATATGAATAAAGATCTGAACTTTGAATAGCTCTGAAGCTGTTTCACAAGGGAAGAAGGAATAAGCTGAGAGATTTGAATAAAGTGACCCTTTTGATTGAGTGATTTATTTGAATTTGAAATTGGGTCTCAGATTCCCAATGTTGATAGGGCAGTAGCCGGTTATGGTTATGGTTATGCTTCTTCTTCTTGTTCTTGTTCTTTTTTTTCTTTTTTTCTTTTTTTTTACCCCTTGTGTTTTGTGGCGCACCTTATGATTATTCCACGCACCCAGAAAAGTGTTCAACTATGTTTTGTTTGTCCCTCTCTAGTTTTAACCAAAATTGTATATCTTTACGGCAAGAGAAAACAAATTTGCTCCTTGGGGAACTCAACTTGAAGCTGAATATACATGTTGTGTTCTTTCTTAATTGTGAATAGGCAATGGCATTGGGGTGTCTCCAACCATCTATGCAAATTGCAGTCTTCTTCCTAAACTAACTATGATATAAAGCTAAGATTAAGATGGTTATTTAAGGAAGCAAAAGAAAATGGTGGCTTGGTTATCAAGGTTGGGAACTTGGGATACTACACCCATTTTTATTTTTTTTAATAGAAAAACATTATGGTTATTTAGATGGAAAAAAAAACAAAAAACAAATTCATGGTGGTTTGATTCTTCGTGTGGTTTGCTAAAATATGAAATAGAAAGTAGAGCATGGTATATTCTCAAATGTTAAAAACTGAATTGTAAATAAAAAGAAAAAAGAAAAGATTTTTCTAAAATCTTGTTTTTTATTTTTATTTTTTTAGATGCAGCTTCAAAGTTTATATTATGCTTATCTTACTTTTAAAATCTGTTTTAGGTATTTAAGGTAACGGGAAATTTAACTTAAAAAAATGTATTCAAGTTGTGATAACCATTTTCATTACTGAGATTAAAAAAAAAAAAAAATTGAAAACAATATCATGGAAATCACCAAGCAAATACAGAACAATACATAATTAAGAGTTGGATGTTTCTGGAGATACAATTATTTACTGTACACATATAAAAATATATGAAATTCATATAAAAAAATAGAGAGAGAAAAAAAATATAAATCCCACATACTTTAATGGGAAAAATGTTTCTGCAGTTAATGCAGATAAATTATCTGCATTTATTCCCAAAATGACATCATTTTAGTATTAAAATCTTAAAAAATTATAAATATAAAGACTGTTATAACCTTAAAATAAATTAAAATTACAAAAATACTATGATTTCCGCCCCAAAATGACTTCGTATTGGGTTTACTGCAAATAATTTATCTGCAATAACCGAAGAAAAAGCGAACCCTATTTTAATATATACATAAGAGATAAAATTATCTCTTATAATATAAAAATTACAAATCCATGGAATTAATATACATTATTTGTCATTGCCCTCCCAAGTGACCTATTTATCCTTACGAGCTAAATGTAAGGACATACATAAACCAAAACAAAAATTAGTCACAAATTTTACTTGCATCACAACTATTTATTTTTCTTCGTTTTCTTCCTCTGCCATTTCCCTTCCCATCAAATGAAGAGCTTACCTAAAAAAAAATATTTAATGGAGAAGATGATCTTAAAATAACCATCCCTTTTATGTATATGTATGAAATTGAATTAAATCAAATCAAATAATCAATTAAGGTGATGTAAAGAAGGGTTTGGAAAAACAAAATGCCATGAATATTTTTAGTCGGGCGGGCTAGCCTATGAAGCACTCTATTTAGTGCGACATTAACAGTTCAAATACAAATGGTAAGAAACGAAGACATTTTCAGTTTTGCCTTTTTAACAAAATTCAGCTTAAGCATCTTGTCCAATTATGATTGTTCAAGATTTGAAACCTATCCAACAATGTGAGCAGTTGCAAGATAATTTCATCACATGCGTTGGAACTTAGAACCAAGTCAAAAAAGTATGTTCTCCTTTCATACATTCAAATAAAATTCAAGTGCAAGAAAATTGAGTATTGCATCAAATAGAACTTATTTTATCATCTAAACGATGAAATACACTGAATTTGACAGTATCTCTCTGCCTTGATCTTTCAGATTTTAAAACAACAAAAGAAAGGAAGCCAGTCATCTCCAATTCAACAACCCGGATCCTGCTAACAATTAAAAAAAGAAAATTTCATATTAGGCATCAACCACCAAATATAAAACAAATAAAACAAAAGTACCAAACATACGAGATAAAAAGCATTAAGTACTTAACAGAGAGTTAAGAACAAGTATGGTTTATTAACAGCAAATAGAATCGGGGCAATGTTTCATCACTCAAAACTGACTAGAATTTGCTTGAGTAGAATGTATTTAGAAAGAATAATTAAGAAAACTTTTGAAGTTGAAGAAGTTGACAAAAACTAATTTGTTGGGTAGTTATTTTGGAAAGTAAAAATTAATTTGCCTGCATTTTAGGAAATTAATTTATATTCTCCCATTATTACTTTGGGAATTTTAGGGAGTGTTTGGTTCATTTTCTGTTTTCATTTTCAATTTCATCAATAATAACAAAAAGGTCACCTTGTTTTCATTCTATTTCCAATATTCAAATTTTTGTGAAAGAGAAGGTAAAAATAACATTTGTTTGATTTCGCCGGCTCCTTTACAAAATTCTTAAAATAGGAATTAAAATGAAAACAATATGGCATTTTTATAATTATGACTGAAAACATATCAACTGAAAAATGAAAATAGAAAACAAACTAAGCACCCTCTCAAAATGTTACTTATGTTCCAATGTACTTTTGGAACATTAGGTATACAAGAAGTAATTTATGGGAGGAGAGGACAGAGGAATTTCCAAACATATCTGTAAAAGTGCAAAATTCATTCTCGGGGCCCAATACGAATTCAAACTTTTGTAAACATTGAGAGGATCAACTTAAACTGGTGTAAATTTAACAAGTCTGACATTCATTATTAGTCGTTAATCTCACTTGCATATAAGGACTCACTTGACTGATAAAATTATAGTTGTGAGTAACTGTGTAAGACTTACACTAGTGTAAGTTAATCCTTCCCCACTCAAACATGCTAAACCAAAGAAAGGATATCCTAGCAAACATGACAGAAACATTAAAAACACGCAGGCCATGCTTTTCAAGCCAACAAAAGAAACTGAATAATTTGTTGATATAATAAGACTACACACAAATGAGATCAACGTATCAGATGACAATGCAGTCATCAATGGCAGAAAAAACAAATCCTTCGAGTTATCCTTTAACATTTCTAAGTTCAATTTTCATAACTAGTTTCAATAAAAACAAATCACTCAAACTTATGAACATGATCTAATTTGAAGCAACCGAGACACTCGCACTCCTAGGGCCAAACCTAAATAACTATTAGCCCAGCAATCAGAAAAACAGAATCTTTAATTAGCTTGTCACTAACCTGTGAATTTTTGCAGCTAGTTCCAAAGTCAAGTCAATGTATAAATTTTAAGGTAAATAAAGGATGAAATAGCATCAGTAAATTTCTCGAGTTAGACACCAAAAAATTGATGTACCCTGACTGGAAAAAGACTGCAACCAAGATAATGTGTTCAAACAGCATGGAGGCAACCCGGTAATACCTAATCTCGAAACACAGAGCAGAAGGACCACCATCTCAAACAGATAGGGGAAGCATCATGTGATAATTTATAAGGGAAAAAACCTTAAAAATATCACAAGACCTTTATCTCTAAATACTGAGAATTCAACAAGATCTTTCCACGATAAGCAGCAACTACGCATATATATGTATATAATCTCAACAAACACACGAAACAGCTTCTACAGAACCAGCAATTGAAATTCGATGAGTTATTGGACAGAAAAATGAGAAAAGGTTAAAATAAACAGCAGCATCGAATAGAATCGAATCAGAGAATAAAAATCGAGATCGAAGGGGGAAAATGAATGACCTGAGGAGATGAGGATCAGTGATGTCCTGCAGCGTGCTGGCGCTGGTGTTCGAGGTGGCGACGCTCGTTAGGGAGAGCGACAAGGTAGGAGAAGATCATGCCACCGTAGCAAATATGGAAGAGAGGTTCAGGAGAATCGGTTTCGATGTACTTGGCGTGGTAATTGTCCAGCGCTCTCTGAACGGATCTCTTGATGTAATTAAATGACAGCATCGGCTTCACGTGTTCAGGAACCTCGCTCACCTTCTTCCCCTTTATCTCGTTGAAGAACCTCCTCATCGCCATTGCTACTGCTACGCTTCCCAAACCAAACCCTACAATTCAATTCCACGCTTTTGCTTTTGCTTTTGATCTTGGTCTTGATACCGGGCTAATAAATACGGGTGGGTTGGTATGTAATTTTGTAAGGGTTTATTGAGGGCAGAAAAAAAAAAAAAAAAAAAAATTAATAAAAAATTACGGAAATGCAGTTGTTTTTGTTGTATTTACAAATACAAATGTAGAGACATGATATTCTGACAACTAACTAAAGTTACGACCAATGTTACAGGAAAAGCAACTGATCTGGAAGAAAAATGAGGATTGACCAAAGTGAAGACCCACGCTCACAGCGTGGAAATGACGCTGATAGCGTGGGAATACAGTAAGACCCACGCTCACAACGTGGGAATGACGCTCATGGCGTAAAGGATCAGAAGCATCCATGCTCACAGCGTGAGATGGACGTTGATGGCGTGCAAAGTCAGAGGCATCCACGCTCATAGCGTGGAACTGACGCTGATAGCGTCAGTTGTGGAAGCCACAGCCGTGCTTTCAAGGGGCAAAATTGGAAAAAAAAGAAAAGATTATCTTTATAAATAGGAAGAGTGCATTTCTGAAAAGGACACTGGTTTTTGACCTAGAAGAGGTCGTCGCTGTGGAGAAGAAGCTGTTCTTCGTTCTTCATCGATCATTCTGTAATTTACTTTCTTGTTGAATTTTACTTGAGATCAGTCATGAATATGGTTGGCTAGATCTTCTTATTGTGGTAAGGGTCACAACCCTGAATGTGAACCCCTTGTAGTTTGGATCTGATTTATATATGTTTATCTTTCTGCATCTATTTTCCTTTGCTCTTCATCTCATTGTTCTTTTAGATCTGATCATTCTAACAGATCACTAGGGTTAGGATTCACAATAGGAATATTGGGATCCTAGTTCCCGAACAGGAGGAAAATAGCTGTTCATGTAGACACTAGGGATAGGCTACATGAACTGCAAACGCGAAAGATTCACTGAATTGTATGTTTAACCTGAAAAGGAATCTCTAAGGAATTAGGGTTCTAATAAGGTTAATAAGGTTAAGATCCCTAAGGAGTTAGGGTTTAACCGATTAAATAAAAGATGGTGAATCGTTTGATCAAAGGGTAATTCATATGTAAATTTACATTCAGATTACAAGGTGGGGATCAAACAGGTGTTCGTACTCTTACTGCAATATTTTTACAATTGTTTTTCAAAACCCTAATTTTATACGATTTGTTCATCCGTCTTTCAGAAAACCCAAAAATATGCAATTTACATTTTAGTTACTTTTCGTTTTAAATCAACAACAATTGCTACCTCTTTTGATCCGTTCAACTTAAGGGGACTGGTTATTGTAGTACTTGGTCTACAATCCCCGTGGAGACGATACTCTACTTAATCACTTTTATTACTTGGAACGATCGGTATACTTGCCGAGTTCGCATCAAGTTTTTGACACCTTTGTTGTTTTATTGTTATTATTTAGTCTTTTATTTTCTATTTATTTCTTTTATTTGCAAAAAAAAAAAAAAAAACTTGAATTTCAGAGCAAGCGATCTCAGGTTTGACATGTTGCTTAAAGTCTTATTTTGGAATGAGTCATCAAAAGCATGGTATCTGTGAAATATTCATTTGTGTATATAATCTGAGAATGATGTCTGCTTGTCTGTATAGCTGCTCTGTGGTGAATTTTTCTAAAATAATGCCTGATGTGAATTTTGGAAGTTAGATCCTAGTTTGAAAAACAGCTGTGAGGATTGAGCTTAAAACAGAGAAAAATTATTCAGAGAAACCTCATTGTAGTAGTTTTCTTGAATTTGAATTGTTTCTCTAGCTTGCATGCATGACTGATATGATAAAGGCAATTTTTCTTGTTAAGCCTACAGCCAAATAACTTACCTGGGAAATCATCCTTTGTTAAACCCTTTTTGAGCCTGAGACCAATTTGTTCAAACACCTTGTGAAAATTGCTTAACCGTGTTTCATTTACACACTTGGAGAGAAATTGAATTGCTAAGTCCAAAGATTACAATCAAAATCTTTCTCAGAAAAGAAAAAGTTAAGTAAAGGAAAAGAGAATGATTTGAGAAGTAAAGAGCTCAGAAGAGAAAAGAAAAACAAAAAGATGAAAAGGTAGTGAAAAAGGGAAAAAGGATCAAAAATGTCAGAATGGCAGAATTGAAGGGCTGAGAAGAAAGTGAGGTCAAAAATCTTAGAAATTCAGTCTCTCCAAACTCATCAGCCTCCAACCAAAAACTCCTACCCTCAAACCAGGCCAAGTTGTAACCTATTAAAGACTTTTTGATCAGTATATGCATGGCAAATGGATTCCTTATTTTTAGGAATTTGAGAATATGTTCAAAATTATGGATTACTGCTACATTGATGGAATGAGTGCAGAACCCTTAAACACTGAGTGATGAGAATATACATATCTAGTGAGGAACATTCAAGCTAGGATTCAAATTCTTGATACAACTAAAGAGTATTATTGTGAACCTTTGCCAAGAAGTTATACATGCATAGCAGTTTAAAATTCTTAAGATGTATATGTTCAGATGTCTCTTTGCAGAATTCATCTTACTTTTCTTTTGATTCATTACATTGCTGGGGACAGCAACGTTCAAATCTGGGAATTGTTTGATGTGCCGTCAGCACATAAGTAAATTCAAGCCAAAAAGAGAAAAATAATGAATTATTCCTCATTAAAAAGGCAACATTTCTTATTGTAATTCTTAAATTCCAATTTCAAGAGTTTTCAACTGATTCTATGCTCATTTTGCAGGAAAAACAAACAAATCTGGAAGAAAAATGAGGATTGGCCAAAGTGAAGACCCACGCTCACAGCGTGGAAATGACGCTGATAGCGTGGGAATACAGTAAGACCCACGCTCACAGCGTGGGAATGACGCTCATGGCATGAAGGATCAGAAGCATCCACGCTCACAGCGTGAGATTGACGCTGATGGCGTGGAAAGTCAGAGGCATCCACGCTCATAGCGTGGAACTGACGCTGATAGCGTCAGTTGTGGAAGCCACAGCCGTGCTTTCAAGGGGCAAAATTGGAAAAAAAGAAAAGGTTATCTTTATAAATAGGAAGAGTGCATTTCTGAAAAGGACACTAGTTTTTGACCTAGAAGAGGCCGTTGCTGTGGAGAAGAAGTTGTTCTTCGTTCTTCATCGATCATTTTGTAATTTACTTTCTTGTTGAATTTTACTTGAGATCAGCCATGAATATGGTTTGCTAGATCTTCTTATTGTGGTAAGGGTCACAACCCTGAATGTGAACCCCTTGTAGTTTGGATCTGATTTATATATGTTTATCTTTCTGCATCTATTTTCCTTTGCTCTTCATCTCATTGTTCTTTTAGATCTGATCATTCTAACAGATCACTAGGGTTAGGATTCACAATAAGAATATTGGGATCCTAGTTCCCGAACAGGAGGAAAATAGTTGTTCATGTAGACACTAGGGATAGGCTACATGAACTGCAAACGCGAAAGATTCACCGAATTGTATGTTTAACCTGAAAAGGAATCTCTAAGGAATTAGGATTCTAATAATGTTAATAAGTTTAAGATCCCTGAGGAATTAGGGTTTAACCGATTAAATAAAAGATGGTGAATCGTTTGATCAAAGGGTAATTCATATGTAAATTTACATTCAGATTACAAGGTGGGGATCAAACAGGTGTTCGTACTCTTACTGCAATATTTTTACAATTGTTTTTCAAAACCCTAATTTTATACGATTTGTCCACCCGTCTTTCAGAAAACCCAAAAATACGCAATTTACATTTTAGTCACTTTTCGTTTTAAATCAACAACAATTGCTACCTCTTTTGATCCGTTCAACTTAAAGGGATCGGTTATTGTAGTACTTGGTCTACAATCCCTGTGGAGACGATACTCTACTTCATCACTTTTATTACTTGGAACAATCAATATACTTGTCGTGTTCGCATTGATGTACCTCTGGCAAGTGTGGTTTTTCTGTGTTAAAATTGATAAGAATAGAGTCATTAGAGAGCAATTTAAATACATATTTGCTAATTATATTGATTCTTTGTATGTCAATAATATTCACCTTTTAATTGTATTCTTACAGGAAAAAGAAGTGAAAATTATAAAAAGTCTGTTAACACAATTCCACACAGATGCCAAGAAATACAAGTTTCAGAAGCATAGCGCAAACCAGCACCACACGGTGCACACCCGCGCCAGTTTCCGGATTCCCAGCGGTACTTTGGAGCTGGCGCTGCTATGGCGCCAACCGGCGCCAAAGTGTAAAAATTGAAACAATGGCAATAAAGTGGCGCTACTTGGCGCCATTTCCATGCCAAGTAGCGCCACTTTTGTATAAAGAAATAGGAATGGCGCCAAGTAGCGTCACTATGGCGCCTACTGGCGCCGTTTTACGAATATGCAGTTCCGACTTTTCATTTCAGGCAGTAGCGTGGCCCTGACTAGCGCCAACCCGGCGCCAATCGGCGCCGGATTGCGGGACGGATCTCCGTGTTTTCTGAGGGGCACTTTTGGAAAGGAAATAAAATATTATAAAAGCACCTCTTATGCAACTAGGTCAGTAGACGGAGATTAGGAGAGATTCTGAAGTTTGGATATACACATAGAGACACACACAGAAGAGGCGGATCTTGAGAGGCAGGGAGGAGAGACTGGAGGCATTCTTCGTTCTTCATCTCTTTTCTAGTATTTCTTTATCTTCTATTTAATTTTATGTTGAATTTTAGATCAGCGATCATTATGTTGATCGGCTAGATCATTTTTATTGTAGTCAGGGTCACGATCCATATGTGAACCCTTGACACGAAGGATTGATTTGTGGTTTTTAATTTATATAATTATCTTTATCTTTACTCTGTACGAATTTTATATTCCCTTTGTTAGAGTTGATCAATCTGATAGTTAGGGATATTCTGAGGATCAAAACCCTAGATAGGAATATTGAGGTTTTGATCTCGAAAGGGGGTAAGATAACAATCTATATGCGTGCTAGGAATAGACGTGTATACGATTGCAGATGCTTAAATTATCGCGCCCATTGCTTGATCCCATGAGAAACATTGCAAGCAATTGGGGTTTCTCATGGGATTAAAGGGTTAACCCTGCAAGGAATTGAGGGTTAACTACTAAATCTTTCTAGATGATAATTTATCTGAGTGATGATATAAATAATTATTGTAAATCAATCTGGAGTAAAAAGCGGGGATCATTTGGTGAATGAACCCTGGCTGCAATGTTTTTTAATATTTACAAAAATCAATCTTTGTTCTTTGTTTTATTCTTCAATATAAAAATACAAAAACAAGTCCCTTTACTTTCAGATTACAATTTTACTCAAATTGACAATATTTGTCAAAACCCTTTTTGAAATCGTCCATTCTTAAAGGAAAAGTTTAATTGATATTAGATCCTAATCCCTGTGGAGACGAATTTTTCTTATCACTTTATTACTTGTGCGATCGGTATACTTGCCGGGAAGCATCACGCATCAAAGTTCCAAAAATAGTAATTTCAATATAAGTTCCAAAACTATGCAGTGCAACAGATATTCATGCCATGTGTGTTATCACTATTCTACTGGCCAAAGAAATGCATGAATACGTCTATTACCTACAGTAGTATAAGGAACATCGCTTGCACCTCACCCACAGGCACACCATGTTGTATTTGTCACACACTCATGCTTACCGTATAGGTGGAACACCACAAGCATATCATAAAGGTACATTGGATATAATAGCTCAACAGCATTTCCAAGTATAAAAGCATGTAAACACAGCATGCATATAAACCATTCCTCCATGGGGTATGGTGGAACCAATCAATGGCTAAACCGAGGATACGAAAGCTTACCTTGCAAGCTCACAATCCAATGCCAAGAGTCCACACAACTCAAGGTCCACACACAGCAAAATCACAATCTGATTTAGACCAGCAATCATATCAATAACATAGCTCGTAAGCATAAACATAAATACTACGTTTCTTTGTTACGTTTTACGTCTTAAGGCTTCCCACCAAGCCACAAGCCCTTAATCCCTTGATTCTGACTTAGTTAAGTATTTACAAAAGTCCAACTCCATCAAAATAGGGTCCGCAAACCCATAACTCCAATCTGTATGAACAGTACATTACTGTTCTTCGAAAACCCAGAATATTCGGATATATGCCGGGGGCATATCCGGATATCCATATCCGGATATCTCCAAGCCCATATCCAGATATGAATATCCGGATATCATATCCGGATATTTCGCGACAGAAAGCAGTTTCTGCATTTCGCGAGATATCACTCCCAAGGTTCCATTTTATTAAAACTGTAGTTGTAATTCTTTACCAAAAATTATGAGAATTTAATATGTTAAACTAGACATTACAAGATTTCCAACGACATATCTTATGTCTCAATCGGAGTTGTATAACTTCAGTTATGATTTTCGCAAAGTGACAGTTGCCAACTGAATTTCCAACAACCAAGACATGACTTTAAACTAACACTAAGATCAAACCACTTATCCAATGACTACGAAATTTTACAGGGTTGTATAACTATGCGTTAGCTACACATAGGTCCAAACGGAACTCGATTTGGAGCTCTGTAGCTCAAGATATCGATTTTTTACCAAAACAGGTTCGTTGTTGTCCCCATATCCGGATATCATATCCGAATATTTCATGACAGAGGCCACAAACAGCAGCCTAGCACGAAAATATCCATTTAAAATTCCATCTTTCACCTAGATACATCTATCCCATCGACTTAGCATGCATTTTAACACTTAGGTTCATCAACCAACGTTCAAATTATCAAAATTCATAATTTTACATCTTCAAATCATGTTATATTCATGAAAACACAAAGGGAGGTGTTTAGGCATATACCCATGAGCTTCAAAACAGCAAAAGGGGTGCTCTTGGAACTCACAAACCAGCCTCAAGGTGCTGACACAAGAGGGTGCACGAAAATGCACTTCAAGACTTGGTTTTTCTTCACAAAGGGTGACACTTGGAGCTCAAAATGTCATCACCAAGGTTCCCACACTCCCACTCTCAAACACAGCCCTCACACCCTCATAGTGGCTGGAAAACTCAGAATGTACACTCACACTCCCTCACCATACAAGCCCTCAAGCCAATGCACACTCACACAAGTGTTTAGATGAAGAAAATGAGAGGAATCAATGGAAAATGAGCCAACTTGCTCAAGAAATGGTGAAGAAAGAGCAATGGGACAATATGTTGTTCAGCCACCCTTAGAAATCTCACGTAGGAATGCATACAAACCTAGGGTTATGTGCCAAAAGATATATATATATATATAGTCACTTAACAATTAAACATGAAGTATTAACTTTAATAACTACGCAAAATATTTTAATCCCAAACTTTGGAATCTTAACCTACTCGTTTTTCTAAGATTTTCATATTTTTACTTTATTTTTCAGAGCACCTTTCCGGTACGCGCTTTTCCATAGCCAGTACCAGTTCTGGCATCAGTTCTCATTATTTTGACTTGAAACTCATTTTACAAGTCCTACATATTATTCTAGTAATTATCATGCACTTATTATAATTTTCCGGGATACTTCATCGGTACGCATTTATACCGGGTAGCAGAATCGGTAACTGCACTTTTCGTCAGAAAAATGACTTTCAACAGTATCACTCACTTACTATAATTATTAGAGCCTCATAATAATTATTAGGGTCGATTATGAAATTATTTCCTAATTCTCACATTTAATTAATTAATTTCCTTAATTAATGTTGTGAGTTCTTACACAGAGTGTGTTTTTTAATTCGTTTAAATTAAAAAAAGACGAAAACGGTGTGGTTTAGATGCATAGTAGATATGTCTATCTGAAGCTACAACAGAAATTTTATTCCCATATATATATATATATATTCTTTATTTTTTTAATAAGTTCGAAAAGATAAAAAATAATGACGGATTCGGCCTCCGTGAAACTATATATATATATATATATATATATATATCGAAAAATAAAAAATTCAGTCACTGGACTGTCCAGTGAGTGAATTTTAACTATATTATCCCGCGAGAACATAGGGCAAAAATATTACAACGATGTTCATTAGGTGTTCTCCCGGGAGAACATAGTTATAATTTTGCTATAACTGTGTTCTCGCGGGAGAACATAATGCACTAGATCGATTTTTACATTCACTCACTGTACACTCACTAAACCTAGGGATGGGCATGGGTCGACCCGAACCGTTTTTTTGAAAAACCGAACCGAACCGGTTTAAAACCGGTTCGAGAACCGCACCGAATTTTGTTAAAAAATCGAACCGGTTCGGTTCAGTTTAGAACTGGTTCGAACCGGTTCGACCGAACGACTTGTGAACCAGTTTCGAACCAGAACCATTTCCAAACCGGTTTCGAACCATTTCCGAACCAGTTTTGAACCGGTTTTAAGGAAAAAAAATTTTATTCTTGGCAAGATCCAGTATATATCCACTTAACCCTTATCTGTTTTGTTGTAATTTTGTTCTCTCTAGCGTTATATTTTTAATATGGCCTTAACCTGACATGCTTTTATGTAGTAGTTAATTTTAAAATCAAACACAGATATGTCATTTTATATATCGATATTGTTGATTAACTAAATGTCTAAAATAATGAGACTTATACTATTCAACTAAGGTTTTCAATTTTCTCCACTCTGGTAATACGAAGTTTTATAAGTCTCGTTACATTTCATCACAATAAAAATATAATATAATCAGGAACTCTTGTGTTTTAGATAAAACTGGACTCATTCAACATAAAATAAAAAAACCATGATTCAAAATATAATATAATCAGGAACTCTTGTGTTTTATGTCGTGTTGGCTGCTTCAAATCCTCAAACATGTCATCTGACAAAGAAGGCACTTCAACTGTGTCATAACCAACAACAGACCACGTTGACCACACTTGCATGTTCTTAATCACTTCCATCATCAACGTGGACAAATCGGAATCCGGGATCTTTTTATTTTGAATTTGATTCAGTTGTTTCAACGAGTTTGTAAGTTGATCTGATGCTGAAACATCTCTGAGATACACAAGATTCCCATATACCAAAGCGAAAGCAGCCAGTATTACTAGAGCTTTAGCATCCCATGCGTATGTTTCGAGGTGCTGAAGAATCCACATTGTTGTTTGGTGCACATGATGCTCCCCACAAGGTGTGGTTATCATCTATTGTTGAATTAAGCAAAGTATCTTAGTGTAAACGAGGAGGATGAGGGGAACATGCTGCTACAAAGTACAAACATGGTGTACTCTCTCAAGATTTTTTGTAATTCATCAGCAAGTTCTTGAACTAAATCTTCTGTTATTGCTATTGGAATTTGAAAGAATTCTTGCAAAATTGTCTTTGCTAAATTCATCAGCTCAACCACTGCTTTTGCAAACAGATTTGATTTAGACTTTGGATTCCACGTCTGAAATAGAAGAAAAAAGAAAACAATTTGTAAACTATGTTAAAAAACAAAAAATAAGTAATATAATGTTAAAAAGAAAACATTCTGCATCAGCCCATTAATTTCAGAACAAACCATTTAGCATAAAGAAGATAAGAATGTAGACTAAAAGAAAATTAATTCAACTATTTAGACCATTCTATCAAGGCTACAGAGAAGAGTTTCGGTAGTACTTGGAAAACAAAAAATCAATATCAGTATCAATGCTGCATGGTTGATTGAACAAGCATATGATTGATCACTAGACCCTTTGTTCAAGAAACAAGAAAATTGCATGGAAAAATATAATGAGAAGATTAAGATAGTAAAAGGACATAAAGAGTTAAAATAAATCAGAATTACAATTTCATTGTTAAAGTAAATCAGAATTACAATAGCTCACCGAGGATAAAACAGCTAAACATCTTCTCCGGTAGACCAGTACCATTAGCTGCACAAGGTCGTTCTTGTAACACCTTGCTCGGCATTTCTTTCATCGTGGTAAGCTGAGCTCCAGAAGGTCTAGGCGATACCATTACGTTTATCCCTGTATTTCCAATAAACTTCCCCTGCACCAAACATAGTGAGGAATCAGACTTAGAAGCAGCATGAAACATCCACTTCTCACTATAAGGAGAAGTTCAAACTTCTCACCTAAGGAAACCCATCCATGGTATCAGCAAAACCCCTTTTGTTGCCCGAAACCACAGCTTTCTGTGACGAGGAGCAGATTTCATCTTTTGTAGGAAGCAAAGGGAAAAGTGGCTTCTCATCAAGCTTTCTGTGACGAGGAGCAGATTCTTAGGCTTACCTCACAGAAAAGAACTCAACTCAACTCAAGTTCAATTATTGCACTCAATATTATAAGTTCAATTCATGAGTCTACATATTGCTCAAATTAAATGCCACTACAAGCTTCACTTTTTCTGTCACAACATTTCCCATTTTTCTGCAGAAAGAAGAGTCATGAAACATTGAAACTTCATAGAATATTAGTTAACACAACTCATCAAACTGAATATGTAACAGAGAAATATATTGTGGAATTTCAAATCACACCATATTGGCAGATGCCATATATAAATGGTAGATAAAAGCAAAAAAACATATCTCTTAACCAATCATAATAGGTGTGCCTTGGTTATCAATGGCACCAGCTTAACAATCCACTAAGTACACTAACATATATACCATAATAGCTTAACAAAATCATAAAATAGAAACCGAAGTACAACAATAGTCAATCAATATTATGATACCCATATTATGCATTGTGCTGCAAAAATTCAATGAAAATGGAAAAAAATAAAATAAAAAACTCACAACTCCAGTGGGTGAGTAGGTGGTGGTGGTGAACTTCTGGTCACTGTGGTAGTCCTTGAACAGAAGATCTACAGCAAAAAAAAAACCAAAAAATTTCTTTGAAGTTAAATAAAAACCCACCAAAAAAATTAATTTAAAAAATCCAACACCACAAGCATCTAGAAAGAGAGAGAGATAGATTTCTTAGCAGACCACATTTGAAATCACACCATCAAACCACATCGTGCCTCAGCCCCATCTTGGAATCAATTCATAACCGAACCATTCCCTTGATTTTGTAAACCATTTGAACCCCAAACCAGTTGATTTCATTCGGTTAAATAAAATGTACTTGTGATTGAACGGCGAGAGAAGAGGAAAAATCAAAGGTAGAAAATGAAAAAAGGAGTGGAGAAAGATCTTACCAAAACACGATATACGTCTGATGAGTAGAAAGATCTTACACAACACGATGTACTTGTGATTGTGAGTTACTTGCAGATTGCCATCAACGGTGCAACAGAGACGCACCAAGGAGCGAGATTAAAATTAGGGTTCTTCAGTGATTTGGAAACTTCGTGTCGAGAGAAGTAAAAAATGTGGTTCAATCTTAAGAAGTAAAAATGTGGTTCAGGTTTTAACTTGTTACAACTAAATTTAAAATTGGTTCAGAATTGATTTATTTTAAAATATTAAAAGTGGTTCCGGTTTATAACTTTCTTTCGAAAACCGGTTTTTTTAATTTAATTTGGGTCGGTTCTAATAGTGGTTATGGTGCACCGGTTTTTTTGCACAATCCTAACTAAACCCTATATATATATATATATATATATATATATATATATATATATATATATATATATATATATATATATATATATATATAGGAGAGTTATATTTACAAATTTTTTGTTTATAAATTACACTAAATATGACCGGTCATACTTCAATCAAGAGTGTATGACCAGTCATACTTAATGTAATTTATAAATAAAATTAGTAAACGAATCATTATATATATATATATATATATATATATATATATATATATATATATATTGTCATGATCATGTTATACCGATATAATTTACATTATTAATTTTAGTTGTTGATCCTATTTATATCTAACTCATTTGTAATTATTTAGGTAGATAAGACTCACTATTGGATATTTGTTTTGCACCTTTAAGAAGTTATGTTTTTCCTTATATTAAAAAAGGTGTTCATGAGACTGATTTGATGGTTACATTTTGTGAACATCCATGGACCTGTCTAAAACTTCTGCCAATTTTACTATAATTAACTGAAAAAATGCTTCATAATATTTCATTTATTTTTTTAAGCCCTCTCAAACTTCCATTCGTGTATTTGTCTCGGGTACATGCTGTGTTTGATGGGCAAAACCTTTGTGTATTTATTGGCTAATAATGGCAAGGAGCAAAATGCTTTTGCAGATGAATTATTGTAAGGATGGTTTTAATTATTAAATTTGAAGTAAGGAGTGGAAATATACATTTAACTGACTAAAAATTAGAAAAAAAAGGCATTTTAAATAAAAGTTAGTTGAATAAGAATAACAATAGACTTGCAAAAGTGATGCCATACATTTTAAAATTCTAATTAGATATCTCAAAATATTAATAAGAAAATTTTTGTAGGAAAGTATTTTTTTTTTTAAATCCAGAAAGTATTCCAATTTAACCATCTCGAGTCTCTTTACCCTCGGGAGTATGGCTCTAACAAGTAACACCTCATTGGAATCCGTTAACCAAATGTCACCATTGATGTTAGTATGAGAATCATTTAGAGAAGATGTGACACAAACCTATTTTTTCTTGCAATCAACAATTCTTAATTTAAGAAAAAAAAAATGACTTTCGTGACATTTATCAGTACTCTAACAAGACTTTATAGGAATCAAAACAAGGACACTTTTAAAAAAATAATAATAATAATATTCAAATCAATTTATCACTTTGCGATTATTTCAAAAATAATATTGGACAAATCCTGGGATTAAAGACACTTTATATAAGCACATAAAGAATATTTAATTACAAAATTTATATGTATATGTTAAATCTTTCGCCTATACTAATACTCTATGATATAAAAATTGGATCGACTCGGCCGGGTCGACCCAGAAATGGGTGAACATGTCATGTAATCGGTCTGATTTTCATATTGGACCAGTCATGTTATAGATTAGGTATGACCCAGTGTGATTCGGCCGATTTTTGTAAAAAATCGGTAACCCGATCGGTTCAACCAGTGACCCGACTCGGTTTGTAAAAAAAAAAGCTAATTTATTCTCATCAATTAATGTTTTCATTTTTTCAATTCTCAAATACAAATGATTTGTTTTCTTTTGAAATATTTGAGTGATTTGTAGCTTATTTTTTTTTTGGTAAAAGGAAAGGGCAAAAAGCCCCAAACAACACAGACTAGTTCAGATTAACTCTACGAAAATTACAAACCAACGAAAAATCTGCCAAATACAAAGGCAAAATCCCAGGAGGAGGAGAATCAAAAATAGTGAAATTATTATTCAAATGATGCTCCAAAGGATATTTAGACAACCAGTCTGCACATCCATTGCTTTCTCTAAACACGTGAACCAGATGCACCTCCCACTCTTTTTGTAACCATGCTCGAATGTGAGTCACCAAACGAGACTCTCGAGCTGCTCCCCCAAACTTAGAGAGCATAGTGATCACTGAACTAGCATCACTTTCTAAAACACAACGACGCCACCCTCCATTCCAAGCCAATTCAAGACTTTTAAGCACACCCCAGAGTTCGGCAACAAAGGCCGAGCACTTACCAATGTGATAGGAAAATCCTTGAATCCACCTACCAGTCTCATCCCTCAAAAGGCCTCCACAAGCCGCATCTCTAGTATTGAATTTGGATGCCCCATCTGTGTTAATCTTAATCCAACCGGTATTAGGGGGCTGCCACACAACAGGTATGTGAATCTGTCTTCTACCACACATCCCAAACGCACGCAGATTCCAAGCCGAAATGATCTCTTGCACCTGCCTAATAATTGTTTGACTCTTGTAAGGCAAAAAATTATCATTCCTCCCCATGGGCCACTTCATTCCTCCAACGCCAAGCACAATCCACTGTAGCTTATTAACTTACATAAATTATGTACCTACAACACTAATATTATATTGATTATGCAATATATAGGGAATTTTGATTTACTTTATAGTTAGAGATGTTGTTTACTAAACCTGAAATATTAGTATAACAAATATTATATGTTTGATTACTCTTTTGTTGGACAATGATGTGTGACTTATTATTTTTCTTGTTAAAATATTTGAAATTGGTGTTTTTTTACAAGTATTTAAGTATATTTATATTTTTTTAATATAAATTATAGATTTATATATATTTATAGTTGAACCAATGACTCAGTACCTCAACCGACTTGATAACCGGACCGGATTTAATAACATTATTAATAGTGGTTAGGGTTCGATTATATTGATAGACAATATATACGTAACCATACCTTTTTTTTTCTTGGTAAATATGTAACCATACTTTAAATCCTTAATGAAATAGGTAGTTCCCTAACTTTGTATGATGCATATCTTCTCTTGATTTAAACTTTTTGTTTTTTCACAAAAAAAAAAAAAAACTTTTTGTTTAAAAAATCAAAATCACATATATCTATTTATGTAATTATGTTTGTTTTGAATTATACATAATGGGAAAGGTTATAGTTATTTTTTTTATTACTATTAAATTTTAACCGTTGATTTTCCAATCTAATGATTATAATTTATTGGGTCACACTTATTAATTAATTGTTAATTCTAATAAATTATAACCGTTAGATTAACAGAAATCAATAGTTAAGATTTGATAGTAACAAGTAGTAAGTATAACCTCTGCCTATACATAATAGTTACGTAAATAATGTAACTACAAGGCTGATCACATAATCCTGATGATGTTAACCACGCAAACTTAATTATTACATTTACAATCGTTATTACTTAAACACGCACAAAATAAATCTTAAATAAATCGCTTGGCTGAAATGTATGGTATTTTCTTTAAATATAAGGAAATCATGAAATATTAATTAGCGAGTTTATTTGTTTCTATTCCTGATATATATTAAATTTCAGTTTTTGTTTCGATATTTTTTCGTATAATTTCCACACAAAGATCCGATAGTTTAATTTTCATATAAAATTTCAAAATTTCCATGTATAATATTATTATAATATTAAAAATTTATAATGGGGAGCGATCCACTTTTATTACCAATTAAACTTGTAATCAAATCTTAACAGTTAATTTTTGTCAATCTAACTGTTATAAATTATTAGATAACACTTTTTAATTAGTTATTAATTTTCAATAAATTATAATCATCAGATTAATGAAAATCAATGAAAAAGATTTAGTGGTAAACTTAGTTGGTAGTAAGTACATCTTATCCAATTTATGATATAATAAAGTTCCTGATACCTCAGGAAATTCAGCAATCGAATAGTGACTGAATATTAAAATTATATGAATTTATGTCTTAGACAAAAAGGATTAAAATTAAATAATGTTATATATTAATATGTTATGAAGTAATATAAAAATTGATGTTATTCAAAAAACACTAATAAATAATAATCGATTGTTAAAATAAAGAAACACGTCATTAAAATAAAAAATAAAAAATTATACTTACAACCTATTTTTCCTTAGTACCTCTTACAACTAATATTTTAACCGTTGATTTCCGTCAATCAACAGTTAAGATTTTCGACAATAAAATTTATTAATTAATTATTAATTCACAATAAATCTTAACCGTTGATTGGCGAAAATCAACGATTAAGATATTGGTTATAAGAGGTTGTAAAGGAAAATAGGTTGTAAGTATAAACTATCCCTAAAAAAAATATAAAAACCAATCCTAAAGCATCTAACTTATTCTAAATTATTTTAAAATATAATAAAATTATTAAATGATATTTCAAAATATTCTACAACCCATTGTTATAATGAAAATAAGGAACCCGGTTTTTTCTATTCTTAAAAAAATCAACCAACTGATTCTGCAGAAAGTTTCGTCAGATGTAACCTAAATCTCTCGTCAAAATTCATAAATTAGTTAAGACCAGCACAACCTGAAAGTACCGAAATACCCCCTCCCACGTATAGAACAAACAAGAAGAATAAAAGCACACATTGTTCCTTCATCTTTCTTCCTTTCCTTCATCAAAATCATAAAAACAAACCATTTTTTAATGAAAAAATGGGAACGTTTCAGAGCTTCAGAAAGGCCTATGGAGCTCTCAAGGATTCCACCAAGGTTGGCCTTGCCAAAGTCAATAGCGAATACAAGGTGATTTCTCAATGTGTGTGTACATATATGTATATATATATATATGGGTTCGTCGTTTCTCCTTTCGCTGCTAATGATAAAAGTTGCAGCAAATTATTAATACTAGGATACGGGGTCGTATCCTGGCCTAAAAAAATTCAGGATCCGAACGTTTATCCTGATAAAAATAGTTGTTGTTGCACTTTTCCCATATGCAGTTACAGAAGAAGTATATAACCCTATATATATATTGAATTTCAAGCTCATTGTTAAAATTTTCAATTGTTATCCTTATTCTTCCAAATGGGGTTCTTTCATTTTATGTTTTGATGATTGTGTTACATTTTGTTTTTGAAGGAGTTGGATATTGCAATTGTAAAAGCTACAAATCACGTGGAATATCCTCCCAAGGAACGTCATGTTAGAAGTGAGTTGATATACCTCATTAGTAATTTCTGATTCTCAATTTTTGTTACATATAAATCATGCTTCTTCTTTTTTTCATTTTTGATATCAAATGTGTCATCATGAAATTCGTTTTACGTAAGCTTTGGATCTTTATTCATATTCTTAAGATTCGGTATATCAATCTATGGTCGTTCGTTCATTTTCCTTGAAAATGATGGCCATAATGTCAACTTTAAGGTATAAATCAGATTTTCTTTTCTCTCACATTTTCTTTTATATCTATGATTTGCCTTAAAATTGTTTGCAGAAATATTCTATGCAACGTCAGCACATCAACCAAGAGCAGATGTGGCATACTGCATTCACAAACTTTCCAAAAGACTTTCCAAGACGAGAAATTGGATAGTAAATCCTTTTCATACTTAGCTGTTTCACATGTTGTCGTTTGAATATGGTAGAACATTATAATTATAAGTGTTTGAACATTCATTTGTAACTGAATAATGAAATGACAGGTTGCTATAAAGACATTGATAGTTATTCATAGGACATTGAGAGAGGGTGATCCTACCTTCAGAGAAGAGCTTCTGAACTACTCACGCAGGGGACATATTCTCCAAATATCCAATTTCAAAGATGATTCAAGCCCTTTAGGTAAATTAGTCATCTTGGTTATTTGTTGTAACCATTCTAACTTGACCATCTTATATAGACCCTTTTCTTATTCATCATTGTTCTATTTCATGACCAATTGAATTTCTCTATGCAGCTTGGGATTGTTCTGCATGGGTTCGAACCTATGCTCTATTTTTAGAAGAAAGACTTGAATGCTTCAGAATCCTTAAATATGACATTGAATCTGAGCGTTTAACAAAATCATCACCAGCTGTAGCTAAAGTGTGTACTTTTCCTTAATTTATTCACACTCAAATTTTTCCAAGCAACTTATATTTATGTTCAGAATATCAGTAACTTTCAGCTTTGACAGGCACATAGCAGAACTCGGTCTTTGGGTAATGATGATCTATTGGAGCAGCTACCCGCATTGCAGCAACTTCTATTCCGCCTTGTTGGTTGTCAGGTATGAATTCAAAGGAAAAAGTCAGGTTTGGTATATGCATTTTGTTGTTTCATATCTATTCTTACCATTGATGTTACTGTATTTTCTTAACTTCAAGATGACATGTAATTTGCTTTAACATCTTGCAGCCTGAAGGATGTGCTTACAGCAATTATCTAATACAGTATGCATTGACCCTGGTATGCATGTTTAGTACTCATACTTTCCACATAATGGCCTTTGAGTATTATCTCAGAAAATGTTTAGTGGCAATTGCATGACTAGATAATTGTTGATACCTGTACTCATGTGACCTTATGCGCAGTTGAACTGGTATCTGCCCACAAAGAGCTTTTAGAATATCCATATGATCATTGCTATTAGATAATATTACTCTTCACTAGATGAAGATTACAGTAACTTGGTGAATTACACTATGGAATTTCTACCCTTATGTAAAATTTTATTTACTATAATTCAAAATTATTGTAGCCTAATTCATCCTCTGCAGCATTTTTTAATTTCATGAAAAGTAATGAGTTTTGATTATTTTTCAAGGCACCTCTTTTTGTCACTATATTTTGGCTTTTGGCAATCTTATTTAGGTATTGAAAGAGAGCTTCAAAATATATTGTGCACTCAATGATGGAATCATCAATCTTGTAGACATGGTAGTGTCTTATCTCAATTTAATTTTCCATTTGATCATCTGGATTATAAATAGTACTAACTAACGAAAATTGCAGTTCTTTGATATGTCAAGACATGACGCAGTGAAGGCTCTAAATATTTATAAAAGAGCTGGCCAACAGGTTTACAATCATATTTTTCTTTAGAGACATTCTTGTTGCTGTCCAATGTGGATTGAATCTTGTACTCTGAGGTTTTCCAAAGAGACATACTTATTGAGCTGATGGTTTTTCTTACTAATACTATGCAGGCTGAAAATCTTGCTGACTTCTATGAATACTGCAGAGGCTTGGACCTTGCTAGGAATTTCCAATTTCCAACGCTGAGACAGGTTCCTTTTGCTTCATAGTGTATACTTAATGTGATACCATGAATAGAATCTCACGAAGCTCTTTAATTCAATAAACAGCCACCTCCCTCTTTCCTTGCAACAATGGAAGAATACATTAGAGAAGCACCCCAGACAGGCTCGGTTCTTAAGAGACTGGTAAGAAAAAGTGATGTACAATTTCATTGGAGAAAACTTGTGCATTATGTATGTTCTTATGTTTGTATATGAATTTCAATGAACCAGTATGCATCTTTTTCTAACCTAATAAAATGGTAAAACTGGTATCAATGAGAAACCATTGTAATGGGGGGAAAGTGATAAGTACTCATAAACTAACTTGCTCTGATGCATTCAACTGTAGATACTCTTTCAGATGCTTGCAATGCATTTGTATAATATGGTTCATTAATAAATTTCATTCAACACCAGGAGTATCAGGAAAATGATGAATCACCTAAAGAAGAATCAGAACCTGAAGAGCCTAAAGAGGATGAGAAAGAAGGTGAAGAAGTCAATGAGGAAGAACCAGCAGCAGAAGAAGAAACACAACCTGAGGAAGAGGAGGCTGAGCCTCCTCCTCTGATATCAACTGATGCTACCGATGACTTGCTGGTATGTTTTGGTTATGGATTAATGGTGTGTGCATGTTTGTGATGTTGGCTTGACAGAATATATATTTGTGGATCTTTGTAGGGTCTGAATGAAATAAATCCAAAAGCTATGGAGCTTGAGGAAAGCAATGCTATGGCGCTTGCAATTGTACCACCTGGTGGTAAGGCCTAGAGTATTTGATAATTGATTAAGAAATATAAATTGTTTTAGTACATGCCTTTCCGGAGATTGCAACATGCTTGCCTAATGCATACTAGCATTCTAGAGTCTCAGAGATTTACATTTCAACAACCAAACAATGCTTGTTTGGATTTCCCATCTTAAACAAGGACAGCTTATATGTAGATTGGACCTACCCTCATGGAAATCCAGAAAAGTTAACACAATTTGTTGAAGGAATAATTGTTTTTCCAACTTTGCCACATGAATCTGATAGAAGAAGATGGTATATAGCTGTAGCAGAAAGGTTCTATCATATTATAGCAATGATGTCATTTTCATAAAAATGATTTTGTCTAAAATCCGTGACGATATCAGTAGCATTTCCCACATTTGTTCACATACACTTACTGGGACTTGAATCAAAGAAACTTGTATAATTATTTTTTAAAATGAATATGACAATCATGCCTTCAATCAATTAAACTATACTTGCTGTTTGATGCTTGATATCTTGATCCAATTCTAAGATTTTGCAAACTTATGTAGGAAATAATCCAAACAACCTTGCTTTGAGTAACATTGGTGGGACTACTGGTTGGGAACTTTCACTGGTTACAACACCAAGTAACCATAGCAGTCAAGCAACAGATCGCAAAATGGTTTGTTTCTCTGCTTTACTAATTTCAAATTCTTATTATTTTCACATACTATAAGCAATGAGATCTATGATTCATCATACATAATTAAGCTATAGATACACTTTCACACTGGTCATCTTTAGAGGTCATTTGAAAAGGGGTGTTATTTTTGTTTTTGTACCACATATAATCATGAATGTTAAGAATAACACATAATTGTTCTTCTTTCCCCTCTTTTTCTGTTGAGTCAGGCTGGTGGTTTTGACAAACTATTACTAGACAGTTTGTATGAAGATGACAATGCAAGGAGACAACTTCAACTCCAAAATGCAGGTTATGGACATGAGGGAATAGCTATACAGAATCCATTTGATCAATATAATCAACATGATCCATTTGCAATGTCACACAACATAGCACCTCCACCCAATGTGCAAATGGCAATAATGGCTCAACAACAACAGCAGCAACAAATGATGTACCAACAGCAACAGCAACAGCAAATGATGTTCCAACCACAACAACAACAACAACAGCACAACATGATGATGGTCCCTTACCAGCAGCAACCACATAATCAATACCCTCAACAGATGCAGATGATGGGTTCTCATAATCCATTTGGAGATCCCTTACCAGTACCTAACCATCCTCATAGTTCCATGCAGGGGAATTATAATTTAATGTAGAGTTCACATTCTTTCCCTAAAAGGATGTATTCTTGTTCGGTGAAGTAGGGTAACATCTTTTTTATTATTGATTCTATTTAATTCATTGTTGACCAGTGAATGTGATGTGTCATTTTTTTTATTTGTAATTATCAATGATTCACTTTAGACAAATTATTCTCTTACCTAGATCAAGTAATACACCTGCATCGTTGCTTCCTAAGCTTGGTGAATTTTTATTTTTTTTTCTCTTCTCAATTTTAGTTTTTTCTGGAAACAGAAACAAATGGTTAGGAATCACATTTGATAAAACTGCTTTATATTTTGTTCCATAATAAACCAGTTGCCCCGGAAACACAATTGGTAGAAATAATAATAAAAAAATTGCCTTTTTTTTTCGCACACTTTTTTTTTTTGTAACAAAATAATTTGATGATACAAACGTTTTCGCACACTTTATTATATACAAATATAATGTGTCATCAGTATTAAATAGACACTATTTATTAAGTACACTCTATTTAAATATTAAAATAAATAAAGTTATGAAATAGTAGTTATGTCCAAAAATTCTTCCTGAACATAGAAATAAAAAAATAAAAAACATTTCTTTCCAAAAAAATAGTGGCAGAGATAAAATCTGACCAATTATATCTTGAGACTTTGTCTTCCAGACTTTGATCTAGACTACACAATCAAAACTGAAAAACATGTCACTTAATTTTTCAGCCGTTGCTTCATAAAGATCATCCACTCCTCGTTATGTTCCGATTTGCGGCTCTGAACAACCAAAAGTGCAATATGAAATTTTATTTTCAATCTATTATTACTTATTCCAGCTTTCTTGACTTTGAATCACAACACTATACCAGCCACAAACCTATGTATTCCCTATTATTAATTTTACTTATTTAAAAAAGGGATAGGATTTATACCTACCTATTTTTATATCTACTCTATCTACTTTTTTCTAATATTAGATCAAAATTTCAACTAACCACTATCTTTTTTCTAACAAGTACCATTTCTATCTTCTCTTAATATTCTAATCTAACTATAAAAAAATAAAAAAAATAAAAAAATAAACATAAAAATAAATAAGCACAATATCTTATCCCTTTGAAAAATATAAATTATATACACTTAAAATAAATAGTGGAAGTTAATGCAATGCTAAACTACAAGCTAGTGTGTAACTTCATAAAACTTAACTTATTCCCCCTCATAAGTCATAAGTCTATTACAGTTACGTGCCAAAGAAAAAGATCTGTTACAAATATAATATATGCAATAAATTAAGCTCGTTCAGAGGAATGCTGTAAGAAACTTTTGCTTTATTAGTTGGATAAATACATACATTCACCCTACAAGGGATTCAACATAACAACATTGCAAATATTCAATATATACTGGTTAAACAAATCAACGTTGACTCCAAGTAGAGTGAAAAGGGTCAACTCCCAAAACCAACACCAGTACTGCATCTTCAGGAATTTCCATTCAAGTGCTTTGTCCTTCTCAATCTCCAAAGAGTTTAGTTTTTTTTTTCCCTCGCTTTTTTTGGACTTCTCAATGAGCTTCGGTTGCACCATGAAAATCCTACATAATTAGAGCTGAGCTCGGTATTATTACAAGGGCACGCAAAAATGTACAATACAAAGATGAAGCTCAAAATATATCATGCAAGAATCTGAACTATGAAATCATATGATTGTTAAAAACTTCAATTCTTTTTCATTTTGAAATGTTCCCGATTCCACAAACAAAAAAGTAGGGATTAATGTTTCTCCTATCGCAAGAGATAGAGTTATCTCTTATTATCCCAAAACGGCGTCATTTTAAGGTTGGAAAAAAAACTATGATTATAAAGATTAATATAATCTAAAATAAATTAGAATTACAAAAAATACCGTTTTTCCAACCTCAAAATGTGTGGCATTGTTTGTGTGTCATAGGTTGTGTTAAATAAGTTATCTCATGTGACGAGAGAAACATTAAACCCATTAAAAGAATGTCAAATAAGCTATATTATCACCCTCTGCAAAAAGGAGGGGAAAAGATAATACAATCTTGCACTGGCTCAATTTTAGGGAAAACCTTTGGAGAATATTTCTCTCATTTTTTCTATAAAGATTCAACTATCAATAACAGTCTCTATTCATTCTTTCTCTCTTCCATGCTATCTCTCGGCTCTCTCATTTATGGGTTCCTAACAAATTTGGTCTGACCTGTTGGGTCTGTGCCCAGGAAGATATGGAGGAGAGGATAGAAGCTTTGGAGAATTTAATTGGGTTCCTGAAGAAGACGACCAGTAAGCATGTACAGCCATTACGTTCGTTGAATGTTCACATCACTGAGATTCAGGAAAATGTCGAAGATATCAATGGTATTCGGCAGTTATTTGATCGGTGGATGTATAAACAAAACATTAATCTTGAAGGGGAAGAAGATGTCAGCCAAAACACTAATGCACTATTGAAAAAAAAAAACCAGCCATGAAGACTTGCATTCATAAGCATGGAAGATGTGGGAGTACATTGGTTTTGATTCTTGAGAAAGAAGACACCAAATCTGACATGGGAGACTCTGACAGCAGCTATATTGCAGAGATTCAGAGTTATGGGCAACATTTACAAAAGGTTAGCAACCCTGAGTAAAATCAGAGCAGTCGATGAATATGTCAAGAATTTTGACAAAGGCAGCCAATACTCCAGAGTAGCAACTCTTAGGGCATTTCCTGGGTGGTCTGACAAAGGAGGTGAAGTGTAAGGTGACAAAGCATGATCCCGAAGACATTACCAAGGCCATCAATTTGGCCAGTGTGGTAGAAGAGGAGCTTCAGGCCACCAACAGCAGTACTGGGTTAGATTCCCATTTACATAATACCGAGTTTCAAGCATCGCAAAGAGAAAGGAATCAAGATCCAAATGAGGTCTGGGGGAGACGGGCCCAGTAGGTCCAACCAGCTTGGGTCAGAGATAACATCTGCAGGCCCAAAAACTATAGCGTTATAGCGGGTTGCGGTTGCGGAATAGATATATGACAGAAATAATGACAAAAAGAAATATTTTTTAAAGGCAGAGATATCAGAAGCAATGTTGTTAAAATCGAGATTTTAAGTAAAATCGGAAGCGGACTAAAAAATCGTAAAATATCGTAAAAACGTTTTGAATAATCGTTTTAATGAAAAAAAAATCGTAAAATCGTTGTGATAAATCAGAAATTCAACTGGCCCCTGCAACTCATCAGATAGGAGTCCACAGGCAGGGAATAGGGCCTCATTACATCCAGCATCCAAAAGCACTGGAAGTTCGCTTCCACCACACAACAGAGGAGCCAGGCATCCCCCGTATCAAGATCATGCAAGACAAAGAGAAGAGGGGCTCAGTTGGCCAACCGTACAGGCTGATACATAGGTGCCCATGAAAAAGACATGTGAGTCATGATGTTGGAGGAAGATGAGCGGCTAGATGGAGACGGAGAAATTGTCCAAAATCAAGGGGGGAGAGTAATGTGGGAAGATGAACACCCAGAAGTCTCATGCAAGGGGAATCCCCTATTTCCACCTTGAAGACAGGTGGCAATTGATAGGACCTAGTTAGTTAGTAAGTTATAGAATTAGTTAGGTGGTTACAGCGAAAAAGAGAGGAGATTAGCTTAAATAGTAGGAGTAGAAGGGAAAACATTCAGATTTGTTAGTCTGAGAAATAAAGTTGTAGCTCAGTTGTAAGGGAAACACTTGGAGGATATTTCTCTCCTTTTTATGTGAAAATTCAGCTATCAATAACGGTCTCCATTCATTCTTTCTGTCTTCCATGATATCTCTCGGCTCTCTCATTTCTAGGTTGCTAACAACTACTACTCCTAAGATGTGTGCATAACTCAGCCAAACATCGTTATCACTATTTTGACTAGTAAAATTAAAATGCAAAGAAAGAAGGGGGACATAATTGCTGAAAGTAGAGGCACATAAGACTGAGTAATAGGAGATGAAAAAGCGAAGCTATTACACATTTATAAAACCAACAATACATTTAAAAGTTATCATCTTCGTATGTGTTTCATGGTTTTTTAATTCCATCTCTCCTTTTTTAATTTAATACTTTGCCTTTCAAAATCATGCATATATATTAGAAAGCTAGGCAGGTTGCAAATTACAAGTATACAGAAACGATTTAGAAAATTGAAAAGGAAAGGATTAGTGCACGCTGCAGGAAACTTGAAAAATCCTAACTCTCTCCATCGCCCCTCCACCCCCCTTCCTTCCTTCTTTAGATGTGACATTCATTACTATTTCCTATGTTGCCCATCAAAAAACACAAAAGAAGTGATTTCCACTATAGTAGAACAGTGTAAAAAATAAAGGCACAACACAAGCACACAAGAAACTTCCAAGCTAAAGAAGAAGCTTGCTCACCACAGCAACTGGCTCAGCTAAATTATGGATCATCCTTCCTCATCCTCTGAATGAGCTAAATTATCTGAAAACGTCAGAACCTTCACCTTCACTGTCCCCTCCATCGCTTCTGGGATATTTATCTCCAAACCACTATCCCCGCCCTGAGCGGATTCATTCCCTGAAGTCACAAAGACAAGCACATAATTTTGTTGGAGCTCATAAATCATATTATTTTCACACACCCCAAAGTGAAAAATGTTTTCATTGTTCCATTCGCAGTCTTCAGATGTAGAATAATTATTCTATTACAGTGAGCCCAATATTCAAACCTACAATTTTTTGCACAAATTTTTTTGGAAGACTAAAGCATTATTCCCTTGAAAAATGTTAAAACATTAGGTCATCAGAATCTTTCTCATTCCAAAAACTTCAAAGTAAACGCTAAACAAAAGACCCAAGACCCTATCTTCCTAATAAAACCCACCATCATCCTGTTCCTATAATCACATTGACATTGCTTCAACATGGAACAAAAACTTCAGATTCTAAATACCAGAAGGGAGAACCAAACACCACCTCAAATCAATAACAACATACCCATATCCTTTAATTAAAAATGTCGCAACTTCTAGTAAGAGGGGTTCCAGTAATATTTGAAGGGTGGCATTCAAAACCCAAAAATAAAAAAATTGATCTTTTTTCCTTAATTTCCCCAAAAAAAACCCAAACATAAAAGAACAAATTTTTTTCTTCATCCATTACACAATAAGGTGAAAATTTTATTCTATTTTTTTTACCTTTGATGAAGAAATTGGAGGAGGGCCAACCGCGGAAAGTGGCGACGGAAAGGTACTCTTCGTCGGAGAGTTGGTCATTGACGGTGAGTTTGTGAACCAAATCGACGACGTTGGAAGGAGAAGCGCGTGGTGGGACCCAGAAGGAGGATCCCGGCACGAACGGTAGCCAGTCAGGTGTGGCCTTCTTAACGAGAATCCGTTGGATAAGGTCATCGAACAACTTGAGAGTAACCTCGTACTCGCCGTCGAGGTCGACATGGACTAGTTTCGGTTTGGTGGGTAGGGATGAACGGTGGCGATTAGGAACGGTCACCAAAGGGAAGGGCTTGAGATTGAGGTGGTTAAGGTTAAGGTTGTTCCTCGCCTTCGAGATGATGAACCTAGCCATGTTGACGAACGATACGGTACGCTGATTGAGGAGAGAGAGAGATGATGAAGACGAGGTTAGTTGTAAATGGGAAACAACAGAAATACAATACAGGGGATGGCACGTGGATTTGGGCACAGTTCAGAGGCGGTGGGCAATGCCGAACATGTGCGCTCTTACCAACGACAAATGGATAAATAAAACCACTTATTACGCATGTAAAAAGGAAAACGTTTTAATTGCGATTTAAAAAATAAATTACTAATTTTCTTTTTTGAAATTTTTATCTAATTAATATAATTTTTTTAAGATTTTTCATTGCCTCATCGATTAATTGACTAATATGATGGAGTAGGATGGTAAAATTCTAACATTGCTGCATACTCATGACTCGGATTACTAATTTAGAATATTTATTACTAAAAGAGAGTAGTCATAAAAGAACAAAAATTATCACCTGTCTACTTTAAATCTCATAAACCAATTTTTTTTCATGGTTAAAAATAAAATAATAAAAATAATAATAGTATACAATATTATTAAAACCGGCTCGGTTAATGATCTGGTCGAGGCACTGGGTCACTCAGTGGGTCACTGGTTCAACCGCATGACCCAGTGATTATATATAAATCTATAAGTTATGTTAAAAAATTATAAATATACTCAAATAGCTAAAAAATATTATAAATTCTAGATATTTTAATATAAAAAATAAAAAATTATACATTATTGTCCAATAAAAAATCAAACAAACATATAATACTTGTTACATTGGTGTTTCAGGTTCGATAAAAGACATCTCTAACTGTCAAATCAAAATTCCCTACATAGAGCATAACTGAGATGATATTAGTATTGTAGATACATAACTTATGTAAGTTAATAAGTAACAGATCACTCAAATATGTCAATTATGATTTATTTTTTGGAAAACTTTTTTTTAAAAAAATATTTTTTTAAAAACCCGGGCCGGGTCACTGGTTAACTGGTCGAGTCACCAGTTTTTCACCAAAATCGGCCGGGTCTTGCTTCCTTGCTCTTCTGCCAAGCTCTAGATAGGAATTATTATCCTAAAATAACCTTCTCCTCAAAGTCTAAAGGGAAAAAGAGTTGAGATTATTTTGGGTCCAAGTAAAATGGAAAGACATAATGATGTTGGGACCAACTCGATCCCTCAATCTCGGCTAAGGAGCATTTGTGGAAGTCAAGCGTTGAGCTCTGAGCTCGGCTATCAGAGAGGTCGACCTGAACTCACCAAGCCGACCTATACGTAGTAGAAACGAAAATTGCGGAAAAAGGAGAGAAAAATGAGCACAATCAAGATTTTAACGTGGAAAAACCTTCTCTAATGTGAAGAAATAAAAAAAAATCACGGGACACTAGTCCAGAATCAAACTTCCATTATGAAAATAATGGTTTACAAGAATCAAGCTTCACCAACAAGTGATGGTACACTCAAACCTCACCTATAATGGTGGTAATCACTCAAACCTCCCTAAGGGGGCGTTTGGTTGGGGCTTTCTGAAAAGTTGCACATGCAAATGAAAGTGGGTATACTCTAAAGCCTTGTTTGGTAAGCTGATTCTTAAAATTTACCCACCTATTCCACTTGCATAAGAAAACATGTTTGGTCCTAGAAATCCATCCTTTTTCACTATTCATGTTCTGTCCTTAAGACAGAGATGTCCAGCCCAGTTAGGCTGGTGAATTGATCTGGATCTAATGCTTTCCCAGGAATATCTATGGTATAGATATCCTTGAGTTTAGCTGATCGTTGTACACCAAATAGAGTGTGTGTGCACAGTGATGATAGTATGCTAAGAGAGAATGTGTGTTTACCTTTGGGTTGAACCCGTATTTATAAGGATTGTTGATAAGATGAATACCTGGGTCTGAGCTGTCATGACGAGGCAATCATTACAGCTAGTCAACCGTTATCGTGTGATAACGTATCACAGACTCAATGTCCTTGATGGTGATCCGTTTACTATTTCCGGGTTGCCCCTTCCCGGGCCGTCTAGATGGGCCTTTCATACAGGTCCATAACAGTTCAGAAAGACATCTTCAACATGGTTTTTTGTTAGTTAGCCGGGTAAACTCAAAGGTGAATTATGAACCAGACCAAAATACCCCTATGAAGAGCATGGAGAACCTTTTGACACTGCTGCTGAGGTGTTGAAGTCGTTGTCGAGTATGTGGTGATGGGGTTCGAGGGAAACCAAACCTTATGCTTTTAGCGGTTGATCTTATTTTGAATTTGGTTATGTCCTTGAAGGATCTGTTGGGTGTGGATTCAAAGAGTGAGGTGAATGAGCCGTGGGGAATTTGGTGCTTGGAGGTATTGGTGAAGCGTTGTTCTGGTGTGAGTGTTGCGGTTCGAGCTCGGGCGTTGTTCTAAGTGCTGGAGTTTATGGGGTTTGGTGAGGTTAGTAATGAAAAAGTTGAAGGTGGAATAAAAGATATGCTGAAAAAAAAATTCCAAAATTTTTAAAAATAGGGATATTTTCGTAATTGTCACTTATTTCCCCACCAATATTTTACCTCAAACCAAACATAGACTTTATAAATCTTATCTAATTTTCTCGGTAAAATTTTTCCAACCAAACAACTTTTTTTAAATTTTCCTACCAAATTCACTTTCCAAACATTTCCCAATCAATTACATTTCCCTAGTATTCAAAAAAATTCTCCTCAACCAAATGCTCTCTAAGGCTTTTTTTGGGAGTTTAGAGGATAAGGAAAGCAGGGGAATCCAAGGGGGAAGGAGGGGAAGGAAGTGAAGAAAATTGGAGGGTATTTCCTTCCTATGTTTGGGAGTTAAAAAAATGGCAAGGGAGAAAATAGAGGGTTAATGAGATCTTTTATCATTTTAACTTAAAAAATCAATATAATTATTATTTTTACAAATTAAATTAAATTTAAAATTTCTAACAAAATTATTTATGTACTTTTCACACTAATAAAAAAATATTATATTTTCTATGGAACCAATGCACTCTATGTAAAGAATATGAAAGTTCAAGAATTTTGATGATAACCAACAAGTATGGAAAGAAAGCTTCAAAGTGCAACAATCAAAAAGAAGTTTAAAGAAGATCAAGACTCGAGCTTCAAGAGAAGACTATAAGTCCAAGCAACCTCAAAGTAATATGTCTTAGGACTTAGGACTATTTGAAAGGAAAATTGATTTCTTACGGGAACAAAGCTCTAAGCATTTTTCAAATACATGCTATGTCTCTTTTATTTTCTGTGATATATTTTTTTACCATGATGGCTGCATTTCATCCTGCAACTGCCTTGTATTTTTATGATCATCATGCCTTATGTTAGTTTTTGTTCATGATGCTGAAGTTCCTTTCCAATTCCCATCTTTTCTTTATGTTTATCATATGATATCTGATTCTCTTATGTTATGGTTTGTTGAATCTCTGCATTCATTCCACTCACTAGTCATATAAAATATATATTTTTTGTAATCTAACTTCATATGATTGTTTGTAGTTCTTCATTGGTCGTAATTGCTATTCAGATATCTGACTCTATGGCCTCATCATCTGTCCACTAACGCAAGAGGACACAGGTTAATCAATCAGATTCTGGTCTTCATGGAAAATATTTTTCTACAGCTGATCAGTATGCCACATTCCAGAAAAAGTATGCTCAGAGGCCTTTGATTGATCCAAAGTACTTGGATATCAAATTTCTCATTGATGAAGGCTTTGAAATCTGTGACTTACTGGGTCATGCACGTGTACTTCAACTGACTATTATGGATGAGAAATATGTTGAGGATATGGTTAGCGCTTTCTATTCCACTGTGAATTTTGCAAATGATACCTTGCGGGTTGAAGTTAAGGGCACATATATTTCTGTTCCTCCTATTGAATGGCCCAACCTATTTGGACATGCTACATCGGGAGAAAATACACTGATGACTTTCCTGAATAAAACAAGCATGAGTTTGTTCAATCTATTGTGGAACCAGGAATCATTGTTATTCAAGCTCATTTTCCCCCTCTTTACCATAATCTATGTCTTTGGTTTTCTCAATTTACGCACCTTCTTACAAAATTAATATGTAATTTTCACACTACTAGAAAAAAAATTATATTTTCGACGATAATTCTACATTGCAAAAGATGAAAATTCCATCGAAAAAATATTATTCTGTCAAAATACTTTTCAATGAAAGGAGGCAAAAAATTTATTTGACAAAATTTTGTACAGAAATAAATTTTCTTTCGAAATTTCAACGGAATTTAGTTTCGGTCAAAAGTTTTGACGAAAATAATTTCTTGAATATTTTTTACAAAAAAAAAAGAATTCTATAAAAAATTTTGACGAAATATTTTTCGTCCAAAATTTTCGATGGAAATATGTTCCGATGACAATTTCACCGAAGATTTTTTTTGTCAAAAAATTTGAGAGTAATGTTTCTTTCGAAACTTTCGATGAAATTTAGATTCTGTAAAGAATTTTGGCAGAATATTTTTTCCATCAAAATTTTTTACAGGAATATTTTTCGTCAAAACTTTTACGAAGATATTATTCGAAAAAGTTTTTCAATTTTCTTGGAAATTTTTGATAGAAATGTGTTCCGTTGAGATTTTTAACGAAATTTAGATTACGTAAAGAATAATGATTATTTTTTTTTTCCGTAAAAAAATTTCAACTGAAACGTGTTATACTCAAAATTTTGATGGAAATATTTTTTGCCAGAACTTTCGACGGATATGTTTTTTTTGTAAAAATTTTTGAGGGAATTTTGATTCCGTAAAGGATGTTGACAAAAAAAAATTACGATGAAATTTTTTACAAAAATATTTTTCGTCAAAATTTTTTACATAAAAATTTTTGGTCAAATTTTTCGTTGTAAATGTGTTTCTTTGATGGAAATATTTTTCGTCAAAAATTTTGACGGAAATATTTTCAGTAAAAAAGTTTGACGAAATTTTTTTTTTGAAATGTGTTTCGTCAAAAAATTTGACAGAATTATTTTTCGTTCAAAACTTTGACGGAAATGTTTCGATAAAAAATTTCGACGAAAATTAGATTCTATCAATATTGTGGTCAACATATAAAAGCAAGATTAAAAAATCTTTAGCCTCATACCTCTTTACAAATACAAATTGGACGGCCTCTGTTTTTACAAACTTGTGATCAGTCATGAAAGATTCAAATTTCTTGTACCACCGCCGAGGTGTTTGCTTCAAACCGTATAAACTCTTCTTCAACCAGCATACCAAGTCTTCTTGTCTCGGAACTCGAAAGCCTTCAGATTGCTCCGTACATATCTCTTCTTTAAGGTCTCCGTGAAGAAATGTTGTCTTCACATCCATTTGTTCCACTTCGATATCCATTGAAGCCGCAATGGCTAGAGCAATTCAGACCGAAGTCATCTTCACCACCAAAGAGAATATTTCTTCAAAGTCAACTAATGTCCTCCTAAGATTAGACTTTTTGAGATGATAGGATAAAATAGATGTATGATGGTTCAGAATAGAGATGACAAGTGGGAGAAATTTGGGGGGGGGGGGGGACTCCCTTATTTTGATTGCATCCTTTCCCTACAAATTCTGGTCTTGTAACTCAACTTCTGGTTGTTCTCTTCATGTTTTATTTTATAAACCCATTTATTTTTCAAAGCTCGTCTTCCTTGAGGAAGATTGGTCAATGCATAAGCCTGATTTTCATAAAGTGACGTCATCTTATCCTACATTGCTTTCTCTCATTCTTATTTGTCTGAGCTCGTCACAGCCTCATCATTACTCTAAGGTTCATTGTAAGAACCCGCACCATTAAATTAGGAATTTAAATAATGTAATTATGAGTTAAGAAATAATTCCATAATTGACTTTCGATAAATATAGAAAGATTAGAATAATTATATAGAAAGTTAAATAACGCTTAAATCAATTTTCTGATGAAAGTGCAAATACCGGTTTTACTTCACGGTATAAATGCGTACTGGTGAAGTATCCCGAAAAATTATAATAAGTATGTGAATATTTTTAGAGTAATATCTAGGACTGGTATATCAAGTTTGGAGTCAAAATAATGAGAACTGACGTTAGAACTAATACCGGCTAAGTAAAAATACGTACTGCAAAGTGCTGCGAAAATTATAATAAAAATATGATAATTCCTTGAAAAATGGCTAGGTTCAGAATATTAAATTTCGTTCAAAATATGATAAGACATGTTGTGAAGAAAAGAAACAAACTTGTGAAACCATTTTCGTGGTCTGATATAGCAGCACTGTAGAGTGGAATAGAAATCATCAAGGCCCCTTTTTTCTGCTGTTTTGAGTTGTTTGGGGTACATTACTAACCTTTATTCTTGAGTTTTCATGTAAAAGATCAAGTCTTGGCATGTTAAATGAAAATATTAATTAACCAACACGAACACTTGCTTAAATATGTCTAAAACTGCATGCTTGAATGTCTGGAAGTGTTAAAAATGGAACCTTGAAGTGATATCTTCGCGAAAATGCAAAACTGCATTTTATCACGAAATACCCGGATATTTGGTTCGTGATATCCGGATATTGAGTCTGTGAATATCTGGATATGGATATCCGGATATTGGGTCTGTGAATATCCAGATATTGGGTCTATGATATCTGGATATGCATATCCGGATATTGGGTATGTTAATATCCGGATGTCCCCGAGGAATATAGGGATATTCTGGGAAAAATTATGTTTTGAGCTATTTTACCCAAGCGTGGGTTAGGTTTCTCGATCCTTGAATGATTGTTATGAACCTTTGGAATAATCTAATTAAGTCAGAACCAATAATATTGAAGGTTTTTGGCTTTGAGAGAAGCCTACGGTCATTAAACGAAAAAGGAAATGTTGTCTTAATGCAATAGGCTTCTAGACAATGAATATTAATTATATTTCTGGTATAAACAGACCTTGATTATACTGTTTGGTTATCTATGAGCTGCTGTTTGGATCTTGAGCTTGATTATACTTCTTGACAGGTAAGCTCTGCGTTCTCAGGGTTAATCCCCATTTGTTCCACCATACTCCAAGAGGGGATGGTAGTTTTATATGGTATATGTGCTTATCTATTATTTGAGATGATGAAATGATGTTTTTTTTTTACTCTTATATATGTATGCTATGTGGTGTATTACACACAAGATGGCTAGTATAGTGTGGAGCTGCACAAGACTGTATTCCCTGAGTATGGGTATAAGGCAAGAGCCTTATACTTCTTATGTATGTAGTAGACGTGTGTAAATCATACCGTTCTCTAGCTAGTAGACTTGTTAGCACACATGCATGATATATATATATATATATATATATATATATATATATGTTGTTGCATCATGTGATTGTATTATTACTGTTAAACTGTTATTCCAAAGTGAGCTTGGGGCGGAGGAACTCTTTGAGAACCTTTGTTTACTGAGATTTCTTTTTAGAGATCTCACCCCATGTGGGGTACATTTTCAGGTACAGATGTCCATGAGATGGATGCTTCCCGAGGCAAGAGGCCGGGGTAGAGTTTATTTGATATGCATGTTTTATTCAGATTATTATGGATATGATTATTGTACCGTGACATGATTATTGTACCGTGACATGATTATTATGACGTTATGTTTTCACCAGACTATGTATGTTTTATTTGTTTGTGAGCATGTGGGTTGTCCATGCCTTTGATTTATTTGTATCATTGTTGAACATGTATGTTTTGTATACGTGTATACGTTATGAGATATGGACGTTGGTCATGACTACGCAATGTAGCTTCATCACTTAGTATTTATTTATGATATTGAGGCATTTCAGGATTTTTATTTGTGGTTTTGCAATTACATAAAGATATCGATGGATTTTATATTGTTATGTTAAAAAGGAAAAAAAAAAGTGATATTAGATGTCTTATAACTTAATTTATTTTAGCTTCCACATTTAATTGAGTTGCACTTAATACCGTAATATGATAACAATCCGTAATATGATAACCACCAAATTTCCCTTGGCCAATTTCCATGTACCACTTCCGAAGTAGTTCACTAACCCAACATCATCAAGCTTGCCTACCCAGATTAGACTCAAACGCATGTCAAGCACATGCCTTATATCTTTCAACACAAGTCGACACCTGACATCCGTGGTCAGGGTCACATCACCGACACCAACAATCTTGCTAGTCACCTGATTTTCTATCTTCACGACTCCAAAATCACAACCTCTGTAAGAAGAGAAAAAAACCTTTGTGCGGATTAACGTGGAAGGAGGCACCAGAGTCAACAATCCACGTGCAGTTGTCATGTGCAACATTCAAAAAATTATATTCACCGAGTAGGAAGATCTCGACATCAGCATTGGCCACCGTCGCATTGGTGCTCTTGTCTTCTTTCTTCTTCAGAATGATCTGATCCTGCTTCACAGTGTCGTTCTTCTCATCTTTCTGTAGAGTCTTGCAGTCCAACTTCTTATGTCTGAGCTTCCCATAATAGAAGCATTTCAATTCATACTTCGGCCTTGACCGACCTCTAGACTTATCACCTCCATCACAACCCCGACTCTTAATTCGACCCCAGGCATCGAACCTTCTTATATTCTCAACAACGTTGGCCTCGGACGTGCTACTTGCACCTCGTTCTCTTCTCCTGGATTCTTCATTCAGGAGGTTGTCTGTCATAGCTTCCATTATCAACTTACTATCAGGAGCCGAGTTGCTCAAAGTCACCGTCAGAGTATCCCAACTTTCTAGCAGCAAGCTCAAAAGCAGCAAAGCCTGCATCTCGTTATCAACCTTCATCTCGGCCTTAGACAGCTGATCACAATACCTTTGTAATTGTTGAGGTGCTCAATCATACTCATTCCATCCGTGTATTCGAGCTTTACAAGTCGGCATACTAGGCATGCTTTGTTCCTTTGAGTCTTCTTCTGAATCATAGAGTCCAGCTTCATCCACAACTCGTATGCATTCGTAAACTCAGACACGTTCTCAAAGAGGCTTTTGTCGATGTATTTTCTGATCATAGCCACTGCCTTTCGATTCAGGACTTCACATTCCTTCTGGTCTAGTCGCATTGAGGATGGGCTCATACAAGTCTTTGTAATACAGGTGGTCTTCCATCATCAATCTCCAGTATGTGAAGTTTTTCACGATGAGCTTGAACATGTCTCCACTATGGGCAGAGCCTTTGGTCTCCATCTCGTCTCCTTTAGAACCCGTCAAACCCGAGCTTTTATACCACTGTTGGGACGAACTCGGTCCCTCAATCTCAACTAAGGAGACTTTGCGGAAGTCAAACGTCGAGCTCGACTATCAGAAAGGTCGGCCTGAACTCACCAAGTCAGCCAATATGTAGCAAACACGAAAATTGCGAAGGAGAAAGAGAGAGAAAATGAACACAAACAAGATTTTAAAGTGAGAAAACCTTCTTCAATGTGAAGAGGTAAAAAAATCATGGGACACTAGTCCAGAAACAAACTTCCACTATAAAAATAATGGTTTGCAAGAACCAAGCTTCACCAACAAGTGGTGGTACACTCAAACCTCATATACAATAGTGCTAATTACTCGAACTTCCCTAAAGGGATCTAACACTCAAGCTTCTCCTAGAGGTGCCCTCAAAATCAAAGCTTTAAGCTTTTCTCACAAAATTCTCAAAATGTTTCTCCGGCCAAACTTTTTCTCCATCCCACAACTAATGCTTATATAGAGGAAGAATAGACCCAACAAATAAAGGTGCAAAGGTTGTTCTAACACCTCCATGGTCATAGTAGTCGTGCAATCCTTCAAGCTGCCAAAGGCGCGAATGGTGGTTGAGTGCATGCGTAGACTTATTGATAGATCAGAGTATGCTCTAGGTTGCACATAGCCATGACCGGGTTGTTGGATAGAAGCAAGGAAAAACCCAACTTAAGGTTCTGAACTCGATAACCATGTTGAGAATAACCGGTAAAACGAAGAAAGAATCAACAACTTTTTTTTTTTGTATATTAAAGATGCTATTTCTTGCCTCACTTGTGGAATAACATCTTGTGCATGGATAGTTTCATATTGAATTTTTTTTTTTTATTTTTTGTTAGTTTAAAAAAAAAACATAATAGTTTTAGGAAAAAATATTTATCTTATTACAAAAGATAAAATTAATTTTAACAATCTCAAAATTATATCATTTTGATATTCTGGCCTAAGAAAAAAAAAAAAGTTACAAAACAGTACTCATCTACAAGGGTGTCGTAATGAGTCTTACGTGTCATATGGTGATTTGTTTGTGCTACGAATCCACGCAATAATTCCTCTCTTGTCTTCCTCATGAATTGAGTTTCATTCGGCGTTGAATAAAACCTCAAATCTCAAACTTTCAATTTTCACATTTACAAAGCCAAACACTTTGACACCTGAGCAAATCTATCCCAATGGCAGAAAACCCTTCCGAAACGGTGCCGTCGAGCTCACAACCTTCTTCTTCTTCTTCTTCTCAGAAATCGCCCCAAGATTCATCCCAGGTTTCACTATCTACTTCAATTCCATTTCCGCTTTCGTAGTTTCCGTACCCACTGCCTCGTCCACGCCTTTGATTGCTCTAATATCAAATGCACAAAACCCATTTTCATATAATTGCAACTGAAGCTAGGGTTTTATTATTATTATTATTATTTTCCTTTCAAGTACGTAGTTGCTTGATTTTTTAACTGATAGACCAGGATCATTCGTAGTGCAACCTAATCGGTACCTGTGATTTCTTAACAAATCCCTTTTTTTAAATTTACAGACACGAGCTCACAGAACACAAATTTTAAGCGAAATCGAAAATTCTAATTTGGGATGTAGCTCAAATTTGTGGTTTTAGTTGTCCGTATTCTGAGCTTGCTCTGTGAACATGTGAGTTGTTGTTATAAATGCATGTATTTGAATTGTGGTCCCTGCATGATTTTTGTGTGGCTTTTGTTGCCTCACAGGTCCCTGCATTTTCCAATTTTCCTCCATTTCCTGTTGGATATTATCAAATGTTTCCTGCTATGTACCCTGGACTTGTTCCAGGGTTAACTCCTCTGCCACAAAATGAGGAACAGGTGAACCGTGGAGCCGGCATATATGCTGTTCCTGTTCATCCCTTTGATAGACATGTTACTGGACTTCCATACAACACTCTGATTCCGCTGACTTACCACACTCCCACGTATGTGATTATCGCTAGTTATTCCTATTTGAAACTTAGTTATTGCATAATTTAAAGGAATTTGCTACTTATGCACAATTTATTGGAAATAAATGAGTACATTTATACATTTTCCATACTTTGTTTCCTGTAGATACTTTAGCTGAACTATAATATTTCTAGGATTTTCAATCTCAACTTGTTCAGCAATGATTGCTTCATAGAAGAAGAATAGTTTTTTGAATTGCTAAAGTATAAATAAAAGAATGTTTAAAGGACATTACTTAAAGCAAGGATGTCGTAACTGCTAGGAATATGAGGAAGGAGTTTGCGATGCAGTTGTTGTTAGATTTCGACGGAGTCAGAGCTGATGGTTGTAAGACATGGATGGTTTTGTAGAGGCATCAGAAAAGGACCATGCATGTGTTCCCTTTTTAATGATGAATCCCCCCCCCCCCCCCCCTGTTGAATTTCCCTATGTAAAACCTCCACTAACAGGATGTTATATACTGTAGTTCTTGTGAACAAAACTTGATTATCATCTTTAATAAGCTATAAACTTATATAATACATTCAAGTTAATTTGCTAAAATCACACATAGGCTTTTCCCTTGTGACTTCTAATGGGGGAATAAACCTAAGTGTAAAATGTTTCTATTAACTTTTAATGTATGACAGTGGAAGACTTAGTTAGTTCTTAAACTAATTAGAAATTAGGGTTTTCTTTGGGGAATCAAGGATAGATGGATTGAAGGGTTATTTTAGGTATGTAAAGGCAAGAGGGATTTAGAAGAAAAAGTAGGGTTAAATGTCAAGTAGGCGGCTCTTTAGGTCTGTGAACAGTAACTTCGGGAATAAGGATTTGGGGTTGATGGGGTAGGGATAAATCAAGCAAGAAATAATTAGGGATTTGACAGGGAATAGGGACGGATTTTAATACAGTCTACCAAGAAAATCAGATATAGGGAATGTGGAAAATTAAAGAAAACAGAATTGTAGGGGAGAAGAAGAAACAAAATTGGACATTTTAAACAATGATTGTAATTGTCTTATTGGTGATTATTTTTGTTGAAAAATATTTTAATTAATATTAATGGTTTCTTTAACTGAATGGGCACCATCAGCAGTCGGCCAAGTTCTGAAGCTGCTGCTGCCAGTGAAAATCAGGGGCAAGCAGCACAGCAACAGCATCCTCAACAGCAGCAGCCTGCACCTCAAAGACAAGTTGTTGTTAGGAGATTTCAAATTGCATTTCAAATTGATTTGTTGCTTATGTTGAAGCTGGCAGCTGTAATCTTTTTGTTCAACCAAGATGGATCAAGGCAGAGGCTTGCTGTCCTTGTGTTATTTGCTGCTCTTGTATATTTGTAAGTATTTACCATCTTTTTTTTTTTGTTTTAAGATGTTTACTGCTTGCAAGTTCTGCCATGTATGATCATTAGGTTGTAGAACTCCGATCCAGGAAATGCTTCTGATATAGATTTCCCCCTGTCATATCTTGTATTTTGTTTATTCAATTTTTTACATATTCAGTGTCTGTTTATTTGGACTTTGTATGGGTGAGCATGTGTAAATATCAGTGCATGTAACGTTGCTGAACTCAGCTGTGGTTAGGTTGTGAATGGAAGCTGCAGTATTTACTTTTGAGATGTGTTACAGATATCAAACTGGAGCTTTGACACCGGTTGTAAGATGGCTTTCACAAGGTATGCATAGAGCAGCAGCACCTCCTCATTCACCAAGACCTGCAGCCAGGGCTGAAAATGTTCCTGCTGCCAGGCAGGAGATTGACAATGCTGCTCCAGCAGGTACAATTTGCTTTCATTTTATGCATATGATTTTGCATGTGCTTGTTTTGGGAAACCTAAATGATAGAGCTGATGCAATTTATGATGTAATCTGCGAAGTATTTGTTTCTTGGAAGCTCTGGAGGTTAATTTTATTTTATTTATTTTCTGTGGGTTGAATTTCACTTTTTAAATAGATGCACTGTTTCTGTACGGATAATTATCAATTTAAGTTTTGATCACCTATGGACACATGCTTGCCTTTTCTTATTGTTAACTCTTGGTAGAGGGCCAACCTGAAGCTGAGATTGGGAACCAGCCCACTAACGATGCGGACCGGGCAGTTGAGAATGAAAATGTTGCAGAACCTGGCAGAGGAAATGCTGGGAACCAGTGGTGGGGATTTGTGAAGGAGATCCAGATGATTGTATTTGGATTTATCACTTCCCTTCTTCCTGGGTTCCACAACCATATGGATTGATTTATACTTTGTGGCTAATATGGCCAATTGGAGCATGCCAGAGAGATGGAAGGGGGTTTTCTGAAATAAAATGTATAGCAGCAGAAGTTCCAAGCGTGATAACTAATACATACATAGTTAGATGCAACTATAGTCCAGCGAAAAACAAAAGAATGGTGCAACTACAGGGTGCCATTTTTTTATATTGTTACTTGGATGTTGTTGATACAACAGTTTTTGTGGCTTTCAGACGACAGTTTTTTCTTTTTTTTCCGTGTTAAGTGTTTGATGACTCGTTTCATTTCGAACTTTGTACTATCTTTCAAAATGACCAATGTTTTTTCAATTTCCCTCCAAAATTTCTTTGGTTCATTCACTTGGTACGAGTTGTTCGGTGGAAACATCCATCAATTTAATTCATAAGCATCCATGACATGATGTGTTAAAAGTTTACTATCTCTATTATTGAGTGGTAATGTACCACAAATCTTTAATTCGTTGGCATTAAATTTCTGCTAAACATTAGGTATCAGCACTTGCTTAGAGCTGAGTAAATGGGTATCTTAGAGTGAAGGGAGGAAAGTGTGAGAGTGAAGAGTGATGGTATCTATTAGAAGTGGGGGACTTGGGGGTGAAAGCTGGGTGGTGCAAGTGCTATCACGATTTTGTAATGTGAGAACAAAATTGTGCTTTTAATATGAATATATAAGGACAGGGGTGTCAAAATCTTAATAGTTGATTTTTGTTAATTTATTATTGAAAAATAATAATTAATTAATAAATATGATTCAATAAATTATAACTGTTAACGGTTAAGATTTAGTGTTAAATTAAGAAGTCTGATATCATTATTAAAGTATTTTGCCCTTAGTATATATTAATAATCTTTTTATTTAATAATTTAAGTTTTTAGATTAAATTGATTGCTTTTACATATTGTAATGCTAAAGAGCCTCGCCTTCTTACCAAACCAACAAGTTATTTCCCCTCCTTGAATCAATTTTGACTTTTTACCCCAATGTTTTTTTTAAAGATGTTGCACTTCCAGAAGGTTCAAGTGGAAAAAAGGTGGAGCACCAAGAGCTAGTTCTAAACGCCAAAGCCATTTTTGGTTGTAATACATTCCCTGTTCACGGTCCGCTAAAATTAAACGACTTTCGACAAGTCGCTAATTCTTAGTCACAGATTCCCAGAATTAAAATATCTGTGTGTTTATGGAACACTATTGACACAAGTGGCTAGAAGTTTGTGTTTGTTAATCAGTGATCTCAAGTCTTAGAAATAGGAAAAAATGATCTTGGAAGAGTCGCCCTTTTTTGAGGAGACTAAAAGATATATATCTTTTTTATAAATGTATTAATCAAATGATGGTAGCTCAATTGGCACATGAGAGTTGAGAAGTAGAGTGAAAGCATGTGTTCGATTCTCTCCAATATCATTTTTGGGAGAAATTTAAAGACTTAACTCTTGACATGCCCCTGGATTAATACTATGGAGAATCTATGGGATTATCAATTAATCTCCACACAAAAAAATGTGTCATGTAAAACAAAATTTATGTATATTTATGAGTTTAATGTTCCTGTTTTTGTTATAAAAATATTTTTTGTCACACTCACATAAAAGTGAATAAGTCCCACTAATTTTATTTCTCTCTTCTCTTTATAATGAGACTCACTTACTTTTATCTAAGTGTGACAGAAATTTTTTTTACAATAAAAACAGAAATTTTTTTCTCAAATAAAATTTGTGAATAACATAAAACTTTAAACTAATAAAGAAAAAGTTCAAAACCCCTATAGTTTTGCCTTGAATCACTTATACCCTGTTTTTTTTTTCTTAATCATTTACCCCCTGTGCTTTCTTCCCCAAACTCATTCTTAACATCTTTAGAAATTAAGCTAATCTGTCTATTTTACCTTTCTTAGAGTAAGAAAATAGACTGAGGATTAAAATAAAATAAAAAATTAGATCAAATATATTGAAAACTTATAACAATTATAGAAAAGACTAAAAATAAAAAGAGAAAAAAGATCAAATATATCTAAAAAAAGAAAAGAAAATAGACTGGGGATAAAAAAAGAAAAAATAAATAAAATCAAATATATTAGAAACATACAATAGTAACATAAAAGATTTATAAAAAAAAGTAAAAATAGTCTAAATAAAAAAATAGAAGAAAAAATAAGATCAAATATGTTAGAAATTTATAACACTGAGTTCTTTTTCTTTTATTTCTTTTGACAGTGATAGAAAAGTCTAAATGTGAAAAAAATAAAATTATCAGAATAAAAAGAACAAACATATCTAAATCAAAAGGAAGAAAACAGACTGAAGACAAAAAAATAGAAAAAAAAAAATTCAGTGATTTTGAGTGATTTCTTTTTCTTTTATTTCTTTTTTGTCCTCAATATATTATTTTCATTTTGATTTAGTCTTTTTTTTTTAACTTTTAGATTTTGATTTGGTCTTATTTTTTTTCTATTTTTTTGTTCTTAATTTATTTTCCTTCTTTTTGGTTCAAATATATTTGATCTTTTTTTCTTCTATTTTTATTATTATTTTGATTTAGTCTTTTCTGTGCGTGTTTTAAGTTTTCTAACATTTTATCTTATTTTTTTCTTTTTTCGTTAGTCTATTATTTTCTTGTAATACAAAAAAATAGGTAAATTACTTAATTTTCTAATGGTATTAAGGATAAGTTTGAATGGAAGAAATCATAGAAAGGTAAATGATTCAAAGCAAAACCGTATGGGAATTTTTGAACTTTTTCCAAATAATAAACATGCCTTGGTGATCAAAACACAGAAAAAATATAAATTAAACTAGGAATTATATGCAGCTGAGGCTCAGTTGTCATAATATACTGACATACTGAGCACGAACAAGGAAATCACAGTATAACTTTTAAAAATGCTAAAATGGAGCCGAAACAACCCACAGAAAATTAACCAATCTAAACTTGGACTCAATATGAATAGAGTCTGGTATTGTGTTTGCAAACTCCAAACACCCTTTAATGACTATGAGCTTAGATAATCAGTGATCCAAAATATTACAAAACACAGTTTGCTCGAATGCAAAATAAGAATCCAAATCATCTCATAAATTTCTTGGAGATGTGCAAATACTTTTAGGGTGAATGGTGTAACTATGACACTATTGGATTGAGGTTTTTCCTTTTCTCTCTCTATGGACCATGCCAAGTGTTAGTTGAACTCATTTCCACCAAATTCAATAAATACATGATATATTGAAGTTTCAAAAAAGGAATTTTTTTTTTTTAGGTATTCCAATTGTTCATCGCTTCTAGTTCGATTCCGGACGGGTCGTAAGATTAAGACATCAAAACCTTCCCAAAGACAGTACTCTGAATGATCGAATAGACGTTCTCACCTCCACCTGCTCAGTTCCTTAGTTCCAACTGAACTATCATCATTTTGGTTTTAAAAAAAAGAAAAGAAAAGAATTTCTTCATTCACACATATCAAGCACATCACTCATTTCCGATCTACATTCACAACATGATAAATAAATAAATAAACTCAAACTCCCACTAGCCACACACATTAAAGAACTTGCAATACCTATATTTTTAACATGCGTTTTACACACATCCTAACTACTTTAGTTGGAAGTTCCGATTGGTAGATGGATTTTGAGGATTATCCAAGAGCACTCTTAGAGAAACCATGCAGGATAATCATTTTGGGACAAAACGTACTCGATTCACCAAGCATATGTTCTTTACTACGAGAAGTAATTAAGTATCGTATATTTATAACTTACATGGAATCTACAAAATAGTACAAAGGAAATATCGATCAAGTATTCTATTCATATTTTTCTTATATATTTTTTAATATAATTGAGCCATTGAGCAATATTTTAATGTAGTGCATGCAGTGGATGAGGCTTACTTAATAAATTAAGATAGCAGCTTAGGACCTGTTTGGAGCACCTGATAAAATAGGCTTAACGTTATTTCTTGTTTGGTGGATCAATAGGATATGATTAGTTTGTCCTATTATCTCATTTTATCCTATCCAATACATAATTTCTTATCCTATAAGCAAAGCTAGGTTAGGATTCAACATGATAGGACATCAATATTGGATACCCAATATATCTCCACGCTACCCAATATATTTCCACGCTACCCAATATATTCCCACGCTACCCAATATATTTGTATTTATAATATATTTGTATTTATTACATTATTTTTTATTTTTTATTTCTCCATTTTCCTTCTTCATAATCTTATCAAATACTCACTAAACCCAAGACATTATATGGGCTTATAAGCCCCATATCATATCCTACTCTTATCCTATTTTATCCACCAAACGAGCCCTTATATTCTATAATGCAAAGCATAGTTTGCAACCAAGCAAACCATACGCATGAATAGGAGTCATCAACTGCCATTAATTTATTTATGTAACCCGAATACATATATTTACAAATTCATCTCTCTGAACATTTACAAAACTTTGGTGGGGGATACTGGAAGTGCAGCACAAGAAACTCATTTTATTGGCACTAAAGAATTGTAATTACAAAATCTTATATACAAATCAATACAAGATTCACCTCACATCTCAGACAAAAGATTGCTAATTTTCCTAAGCTCCTTGAGAGCTGTCATGGCAGTAACCTGCCCTTTGCCAACAAGAACATTTTTAGATACGTTCTCCAATGAGGCTCCCTGGCCCTTGTCTTGTTGGAAGACAGATTCAATTACCTGCACCACAAAAAACAGTCCTTAAGATTAAAAAGCATGAAACCAAGGGAAAAGGTAACATCAGCTTGAGGTCTACCAGCATTTCATGCAAAACCAAAGCCAAATTTTGTTCCATCAAATTGTACATATCTTACACAAAAACTTGTCATTGAATAGTGACAGTGGGAAAAAAACTTTACCTGAATATTGTCAAGCATAGACTGTCCAATATTCTTCAAAGTGCCTATCACATTCTGGTCTACAGAATCCCCTTTGCAACTAACAGAACTGCAATGACCATTAGTTGTAGAAAAGGCTGGTGGCAGTGTATTACTTTGAATGCTACAACTTTTGGTAGATTTTGTAGCCTCGGCAGCACCACCTACTTTCTCAGAGATAACCTCGGCAGTGTTCCGTCCGAACTTCCACAACCACTGGAATTTATTCTGTTTTGTCTCTTTAGGATGTGTGGCTGAATTCCCTGCATCATCGTTATTGCACCCTGATGTCTGAGACACGTTCTCGGGAGGATCAGAGATGGGAAAGGTATATGAATCATTGGGACTGATATCTGAAGTTTCATTGCATTCGTCAAGGGATAAATTAGATGCAACACTACTTTTCTCTGAGGTAATTTCATGATCATTTGCCTCATTAGGAGGACTAGTTGGGTCAGAATATATAGATGAGTCTTCCTCACTGCCGGAATTTCTACTAGGACATCTATCATCGGATGAATAATTGTTGTCGCCGTTACAGCCACCATCTTGTTGCTCCACTTCAACTGCTTCAGAAGGATTATCCTGCTGGCGAAGGATGTCGTTAGAGTGCATTTGTTCTGTATCTTCCTCCGAACCAAGTGCCTTATTAAGATCTTCTAACAAACTGCGCCTAACCGAAGCCTTAGGTTCCTTTTTGCCACTACAAATCCTTGAAGGAGGTGGGTCTGAATCTGTTCTTTTCAAACTTAACTTTACCTTTTCTGCCCATCCCTTTTTCTGAGTTGGGACCTGTTTTTCTACATCATCTTGCTTAAGTTCTTCAGCTGTGTGGACAACTCTCCACTTTTCTTCCCAGTAGCTATCAGGTAAAAAATTCAGAAGAGATTTTGGAGACACGGATTCAGATGGAAGGGTCACAGATCTTGTAAACACCGATTTACTTTGGCGATGAGACCCTAGAAACAAATGTGATGAGGATGAAATATCAACACTTAATGCGAGAGCCTGCAAGGATTTAGCCTTCTCTATAAGTTTTTCAATATTAATGTTTTCAGGGAAGTTCAATAATCTCTGGAGACAGGTTGTAGGATTTTCAGTTGCAAGTAGTGAAGATCTTAATTGAAGTAACATTGCCACAGCCATAGCTGAGATAAATGCTCCGCGAGGTGAATGTAAGATCCTGAACCCATAGTCTATGTTATCATCAGCGCTTCTTTCCATGTTGCTATTATCCGATGCAAAGATCTCATCCCAGATGATCAAGAGCTTGTCAAGCGAAAATTCTCGTCCAAATAAAACTCGCAACCATCGGAGAGAAAAGTACTGGGGTTCAACCTCAAGATCAAAAAGATGGCTATGCAGAGATGAATCCACAAGAGACAACAAATGATACAATGCAGTAGAAGCTTCAATCACAGGAGGCAGGCCAGTATGGGACCCAGCTACCGGGGAGGAAGAGAAGAAATCGGCCATTGCAACTGAACCATGGGCCCCGTTCATTAAAGCATCAAACATACAATAAGCATCATGTTCCATGAATTTATCAGATAAAACAATGCCCAGTTCACCTTCAGCTCCATAAGCATCACTTAGCAATACAATGGTCTGTATCTCAGGATCAAGCTCATCAAGGCTATTGACTTTAATTGCATTTCCATGGGAGCCAATTTCATCCTCCATCAAGTCTGGAGATTTTTTAAAATCAAAGCTGTAAGAAAGGTCATTCTCTTGGCATAAAAGGCCATCAAACCTATCTGTGAAGAGATCTTCATAAAGCTTTCGAACTTCTGAAAGACGCTCCAAATCAACTTGGAGAACATAAAGCAGGGGAGCAAGTAATTCGTGCATTCCTATAACATGAAAGATCCATTAATGTATACTCAACTACTTTCATAATATAGAATATTAAAGCAAAACTGGTTATCTAAAAGCCAGGAAGCCAAGTGATCGAATTTACATTTTACCAAAAATTTAATGAATTAACTATCAGTTCTCTTTTTCTATATTTTTGCCATTTGAATAATGAATGAATATGAAAAAAAAAAACAGATAACGTTTATGGTAAAACATTCACACATATCTTTACAGATTTTGGAGCAGTAACCAATGCAAAAGTAGTTAAGGACTTGTTGGCAATAAGGAGTATATGACAGAAAAATTGTTAACAAAATCCCATTGCTCATGGCCTATAGGTCTTTATGTATTCCTTTAACATTTAAACATGATACTGATAACAGATAAAGCATATGATGACATTCTTTATATTAAAAAAGTCTCACTAAATTGAATGTTCTGCTGTTAATTATACAAGGTTGGAAGGAAAAATTAGACCTACGTCACAAAATGAGAAAGGCAACTAAAAATAAAGGTGCATTAACTATAGCTACTTATTTGGTGTTGGAAGGAAAATAAGACACCCGAAATGAGAAGCCATATTTAAAATGGAGGTATATTTATTTAAGGTTGATGTATTGTTTGACACCATAGCTTGGCAGAGAAATTACCTTGTCTATAACCACATTCTGGGTGTCTGAGACACCATAGTAATAGGATTCGTCTCAACATGCCTTGGCATCCTGGTGTCTGGAAATAACTGCCACGTTCAGGGTACAAACGTGATAAATCCTGATCAACCATTCTCTCCAGCTCTGCACTGCGAAAAAAACGACTCCATGTACTATCTGCATATAAAGGCCATATTATATTTACCACAGATAAAATTCAATCATTCATACTAGAAAGGTACAGAGAGGGCTAACTGTCAGAAATCTACTTGACAGAATTCCAACACGGACAACACATGCAACAATATTTTTATTTTATATCTACTGCACTTTTACCATAACCATTGGTTTATTGCTACTAATTCTTAGCTTAATCTTCTTGAATTTCTATTACATAAGCAGGAAGCATAGCTTTATTCCTCCAAAAAAAATTAAATTTTCATTTATAAATCCTTACAAAAATAAAGCAATAGGTATATAGTCTGGCAACAACTACAAGGATACCACATGACGAGACTCTAGTTAAACCAAGTGGCGAAAGAGTAGAAGAGTGTTTACATTAGCAGTGCAGATATATAACATGCTCTACGCTATGTAGGAATTTAGGAAAGTACACGAGCAATCAGGGATCTATAACTAGATCTATAGATATATCTGCATGTAAGATGCTGGAATGGGGTGAGAAAAACTAAGATTTACCTGGATTTTGTGAAAGTGGATTGTCCATGACAAGATTGGGTGAACTAGTTCCACTCTTTGGAACTTGCGGTTCAATCAGGAGGCGCCTTCTCAAACTGGCATACCTGACAAGATTAAATACAGTTCGTGATTACTGTGCAAATATGCAAGAAGTACAATTAGCTGTACATACATTGCAGTCATTTTTAGTGGAAATTATGACAGATATAAAAAAACACCTGTAACAAACAACTCATCTTTAGAATGGCAAGCAAACACAGAATTCATAAATTGTATAAGCAATCCTCAATGCATAAGAAGAAACAGTTACCGACAATGAAATTGTAGATGCAATCTATACTCATAGATATTGACACAAAAGAAGATAAAATAGTATTGGCTTTAGCCGAATGAAAATAATCAAAATTTCCTGTATTTCCGTATGATTTTATCTCCATCATAAAAAAAAATCGATAAAGATAAAAAATATATATAAAAAAACAAAATCAGCATATTATACTATAATGTTATGCTCACCATCAATATACCTAAGAAACAACAAGGTAACTACTATATCATCTATCAAAAAGTATTGCATTTATTTAAGGAAATTTACATCGTTATTAAGATTAGAAACCCCCCCAAAAAAAAAAAAAAACACACCAAAAAAAAAAAAAAAACTAACAGAGGCACGCACACAAAAGACATGGTTATGGAGCTGATTTACCTCCTTCTAGAATCAGCCGTGACTCGACGAAGATCATCAATGGAAGTTGAAGACGAAGACGGCAACACGCCAAGATTTATACGCCACTGCAAGCCCCTAAGATTACCGAATCGCCGATTCTCCGGCGCCGATCTCCGAGAAACAGAGTCGGAGCTCAACGAAGACGTCATCAACGGATCCATCATAGCTGGCGGCATGACCGTGAAGCAATTCCTCACGAACCCAGTTGCTCAAACGCAACAAAAATCCAGAAAAACGCCAACTTTCCAGAAAAAATCAACGAAATTTGCCTAAAACTCAAGAGTTAAAAGAAAGAAAGAAAGAAAAAAACAAAAACCCTAATTCGCTTGAGTTTCCTTCTGGGAAAAAAAGAAAAAGCTCACCAAATTGAGCTTGCAGGGTGAGCAAGGAGAAGAATTTATGGAGAATAAAACAATGGGGGTGGCTGAATTTTCTGCAGAGAAACTAAATTATTTTCACAAAGCATGTTTCTCTCTGAGTATGTATTTCTTTAGAGAGAGAGAGAGAGAGAGAGAGAGATGGGGAAAAGACAGAGAAATAACAAGTTTGTTTGTGCACAGGAAAAAGGAAAGAGGAATGAACAAAAAGAGCAAATTTGCGTGATGGCGTGTTTATGTGATGTAGTGTGTGTAATTATTGTGTATGTTCTTGACAAGCCTTTCAAGTATTGGAATTGGAAGGTAAGTTGAGTTGTCTTATTCTGCTAAATTTCGTCATCATTTTTTTGTGTGGTCTTTCCCTTATTTCTTGTCTTGTAAATTCGGTATATTCCATGTGGCTACTCAAAATTTTGTGTCACCTTCAGGTCAATGGTGGCTGCCTAATTTGATCACTTTTCTTGTATTTCCTTCTAATTCTACAGCTGTTTCTTAAAAAGGACAATTTTTTTGTGATATATATATGCATTATTTTTTTTTTAAAATGCATGCATATTTGATTGATGAGATTTAGAATTATGGTACTTTTTTTAACTTATTTATTTTATTTTCCTTTCCAATTATTCTTGGTCCCATGCAATGAAATTCGAGTTCAACAGTTTTTTTTTCTTTTAATTGAAAATTAATGGTTTTAATGTGTCTAAAGTGAATGTAGATGAGTTATTTACATTTGTTCCCCAAAATGACGTCATTTTAGGTTGAAAAATAAAAATTATAATGGAAAAGACTACTATAACCCTGAAATAAATTATAGTTACAAAAATACATTAATCTTCGTCTCAAAATGACATTATTTTGGGCTCACTGTAAATAAATTATCTACATTGGTCGCAGAAAAGAGCGAACCAAAAATTAATGAGGTGTTACTTGCTACTTTTGGGATGTGTTATGAAAATAGATAAATATAATATTGGGAAGGATATACTTACCAATTACCGCAAAAAAGTTTATAACTAATTTAATTATCGTTGATTTCCGTCAATACAATGGTTATAATTTATTGAATTTATTGGGAATTAATAAATAACTAATAAATGCGATCTAATAAATTATAACCGTTTGATTGACGGAAATTAATGGAGATTATATTGGTTATAAATGTGATAAGTTTTTTTATTGGTAAGTATATCCTGTCCCATATATATTATTATTATTTTTTAAAAGGGATGTCTGTTTTTAATTAACTTTTTTGAGGAAGATTATTAGTTTATATTTCTCCTGAGAGAGTCATGAATTAGTCAAATGCTATAAGAAAAATAAATAAATCATCTTAGCTTACGTTATTTCTGTATTATTTTTATATAACCATTAATGAAGCTGATTTTTTAGGATTTTTTTTTAAGATATAAATATTTTAGGTAGGTCATAAGTTCGAATCTTAATAATACCATTGTATAAAAAAAATTAAGAAGATAGAGTAATTTTTTTTTAAAATGCATGGAAAAGTATGCTTAATATTAATAATACCCTTATGATAAAAATAGGTATGCTTGAATTCATTAATAAAAAACTAAAAAATTTAAAATGCATGAAAAAGTATTTAAATACCCTAGCACAAATCAAATTATTGTGCATGTGGTCGCATATATTGTTTAAAGAGTGACACGTGAGTACATTGGTGGATGAAATCTGATTTTTACATGGAGGAGGTTCTTAATTATTTTTTGTAGTCCGTAGGAAGCAAATTTGCAAGTTAAGAAAGAAGGAATTTGAACTAAATTCTAAAAAATTGAAGAAAACACTAATAGCCACCTGAACTACTGTTTAAGTGTCAAGTTCTTAATTGTAAGGTCAACCAATTATTTTAACACGAGGTACTAGGTTACTACATATCTAATCACTTTTAGATTAACATTTTATCTCTCTTCAAAAACTTTTAATCTAAAGGTGATGTGATGGGTAGTAAGTTAGTAGTAACAATTTTTAATAGCTAAAATATCCTCCCTCTTTTAACATTTATTATGAAGTGTTAGATTTATATATAATTCATATAGAAATATTTATATAATCCATATTAGTTAAAGCTGTGTTTTAAAACTCAAGCAGATCATCAATTCAATCAAAGTACTATGTCATTGATTTAATTGGATTTATTATTCACATATTAAAAGTTATAAATATATAATTTATAATAATATGAAGAAAGTGAATGATAATACATGCCTCAAGTGAAAGAAGAATGTTATCTCTATATCTAAGAGAAAGTGACAGACAACATTATATTTTTTTTATCTTAATAGTTTGCATAATTTATAATTTTTTTTTTTGGTATAATAATTTATAATTTTTTAATCAAATCCCAAAGTAACTGGAGTGCATGAAAATAAAATAATAATATTAACTAAATGCATAAAAATAAAAGTATAATGTTAACTAAATTATGTAAAATTAGTGAATTCCATCATTTCTCCTGAGTCCAACCCCTTTAGGGAGGTATAAAAAATTTATGAATCAATGTTAAACTGATCTCGCGAATCAATGACCATAACAAGCTGGTCAAAAAATGAGACAGAGTAAGATCATCATATTCAAAAATTTATGCACTTTGAGACGATACAGAGCAAATGTCAGATAAAAAATTACTGCACTAAGAATATTTCTTTATAAATATAAAAGCATAATTGATGAAAACAACAATATCGATTATCCAAATGCTTTCATAAAATATAGGTTTTTTTTCAATTACAGAATATATTAATAGGAAGAAAAGAATGAATGATCATATGGGAGAGATAAAAAGTTGGCTATTATATATAGTCCCAACTCAAAACCAGAGCTTTGTTTCTTTTTTATTATTTTTTAAGTTCAAAAATCAAATTATTTTTCAGATCTTCCTTTAATTTCCAGCTCATGATGTAGGTCTAGCTTGTTTAAGACTTCCCCCTCCCCTTTTTTTTTCGTTTGAATAAGAAGCAAACTAAAAAAAAGGGGCTAGTTTTCAAAATTAAAAAAAAATGGGTCAATCGGGTTTCCTTTAATCCACCGGAACTCGACCGAGTCAATTGCATGACCCGTCATTTGAATCGGTGCTTTCACCACGTCACTTAAACCCGGTCTAAATTTTAAAACACTGAATTAGAGGAAATGAGATGTTATTTAAAATAAAATTTGGAACTTTTATGAGAAAATAAAAAAAAAACAGAGAAAATGTTTACCAAAAACAAGTTCATTTAATAAAAAGTTTTTCCTACTATAATTAAAACGATGTATAATTTCTCGTGATATATAGCAAACGAAAGGAGCGTGTTAGAGGCCGTTCCGGACCCCGGAAAAACTCTTCCTGTTTTAGAGGGTGGTGTACCCGATTTGTTTTGTAATGACACTTTAGATTAAATTTTTATGTATAAGGTTATGAACTCGCTCATGAACTAACAAAAATTTTGATCCCCCACTTTAGTCTCTTACAAAAAAAATTAGTGACATGGTCCCTATGAAATTCAAAGTGGACATGTTTTAGTTCTTTTGAATGATTAATGTGGGTCTTTTTTAAATTTGCGATGGACCACGATTTTAACTAAATTGATCCACTTTGAATTTCTTAGGAACCTCGAGACTAATTTTTTTTATAAGCGACTAAAATGAGGATCGTATTTTTTGTTAAAGAATTAAAAATGATATTTACTCCTAATATAAATATTGAATTAAAAGACAAATAAAAATATGCAACAAACAAAAAAACTAAAATGACAATCTTTATGTCCGCACCTGCGGACATCTGCGTTGCGCCCACTTGGGTCTGCCAATGGTTAGAGGGTCTTGATAAAATAATCATTTGTTTATATTTTTATTTAAAAAAGTAATTATAAATTTAATCGATCGAATCAATCTAATCGTATTGGCTGATTTAATTTCTAACGGTGATATTTAAAACATTTATCTTAAGTAATTTTAGAGAAGAAGCATATATGTGGATATAGTAAAAGTAAAGGGTATTAGAGAAAATCATACCCTTTCAATTCATATTTGCGAATTTGCATGGATGATCTTGGGATATGCATGCTTACTTTATATGACGTGGAGGATACGTGTCCTATCTCTTCCCAATCATTTTGTTTTACACATTTTGAATTAGAAAAGTAAGCAGCACCTGCACCTCCCACGAAGCAATGGACATGCAGATGACTCAATATTACGTTTTAATAATGATTTCTTACAAGAAAGTTACATGTCAACCGTAGTCCAATCATAGCCATTCATTCCCATATCTGATCTTAATCTACTTTCAATCGAACGACTATGGTGGTGACTTACTTACCTTTGATTTATGAAGACGTACACACTCAAGTCAAGAGTATCAAGATAAGGTTTATAAATAAATAAATAAAAAATTAGAGTATCAAGATAAGCTCAAATCGGTACAATCAGCTAGGAGTCAAAAGATATAATTTATGGGTTTTATAATTTTTATTTAACATGAGAATTAAATTTTTTTTACATACCCTTTCAATTTTTATGCTGACATAGGTCCTACGTATAATTTTTTCTAACACATAAGTCCCACACGTTTTTTTATCTCTATAACATGAGAATTGAATTCTCATTCAATATGAGAAAATCAAACCTCATAATTTATTTAAAAAATCAATTCAACTCAAAAAATTTAAGTTTACAAGTGATAAATATTTAATAATCTTATATTATATATTTTTAACACATCATCTCACACAAATGTCATCTGAGCTTAAAGTGTGAATATTGCATGTAACTATTTCTTTTACTTCTATCTTATGGTTGACTTAATTTTATTAAAAAGTGAGAGTGATAAAAATCTAACTTGTGATTTTGTGATTATCTTTATTTTAAAAAAAAAATTTATAACAATCTTTATTTTAATATTACATACATCATCAATTTAACTTAAAAACTTAACTTAGTAAACAATAAATTTTTAATAGTTTTGTATTATATATGTCTAATAGCTTAATTATTGTTTATGAACAAAAAGCATGTATTGTCTCTCTCTTTCATCAATTTATTTCTTTTATTAGTTTAACAAACTTTTTGAATGATTTTGTTCTATATTATGCTATTTGGATATATATTGAATTTATGTATATTTATGGAATTACCTCCACCTCACCAAACAAACACACAAAAATCCTTCCACTATGAGAGAAAATTGATAAATAATTTATTTAATATAAAATATCACATATTATTCACTTGTGTTGAATTGTAAATATCCTTGCTAAACATGCATTTTATTTTTTGTAAATAAACCAGGCCGCATGCCAATATTATATTCGTGACAGGTAACAGGCTAAGGCCAGTCGTATATTTATCTATATTTATCTACGGATAAATGGTAGAGATGCTTGATAATAGTATATTAGTATTGGCTTATCATTTCTCAAGTTGTCGGAGATAATTTTATCTCTGGCTACTAAATCATAACCGAATAAAGATGGATCAATGGTGAAAAATGAAGAGAAAGAAAAAGAGAATCATAACAATTCAAAGGTGAATCAAGAAGGAAATAAATAATCGAAACGATAGTTTTGGGATAGCCGGAGATAAATTTATTTTAAGCAGCTTGAGAAATGTTTTTCCCTATTAGTATCTACCCAATGGGTGCAGTTCAGTTGGTAATTTTGCACTGAGTTATGGGGTTGGACATGTGTTCGATTCTCGCTGAATGCATCTTTGGGGAGGAGGTTGAACCTTTAGCCATTACTTAGGGTGTAAATGGGTCTGGCCCAGTCCGGCCTACATTGAGTCTGGCCTAGCCCGGTTTTTCAGAGAATGTAGAATAGGTTTGGCTTATAAGAAAACCTATTTAACAAATAGGCTATATGTCAATTTTGTTAAGCCTGGCCTAAAATCTTGTAGGCTTGCCTATTTAATTTATTAAAATAAAATAAAATAATAATATTTATTTTATGTTGCAAAGTACCAATACCAAGCCTAATTTTTATGTGCACCGCCGCTTCTCACTCTCGGCTTCGTCTGGGGTATTATGTTGACTTTTTCTTGTTTGTCATTTTTTCTTATAAGAAGTACTAGTGCATGTATAAATGGAACTTTATTTGCTCTATACAACTATTTTCTTTGCTTAGTATCTACAGTGAAAGACCTACAAGGCATGTAAGCCATGTCAGTCTTTATTATTTTTAAAAATAGACTGGACTTGGCCTACAAATAAAGACTTTAATAGGCCAGATAATCTGAATTTTTTTATGTAGGATTGGGCCAGAAAGGCCAAAACCCAACCCATTTACACTCCTAGCCATTACTCACTTCCGCACTCTGGATTAGACCCATAACTGACTCAAAGAGTCGAAACTTATGAGAGGAACCGGGGAGAGCTAATTTGCCT